>JAJOZX010000732.1:522500-795000 GCA_023014485.1 Bathynomus jamesi | reverse complement strand
TAAGTTACTTACATTTCAACAGCCTCTTGATTGAACGGATCCTGCATTTCGTTACAATTTTCCGTAACATTCTGGGTAGATAAAAGTTCATCCCGATCTATAGCGCTGAAAATTAGACGCGCTGCGTGAGCATGAAAGTCTTTATCTTCAATCAATTCCGGAGAATTGTACAACGATAACTGACTCATAGTGTATAAAAAAACATACGAACTGAGACTCTGAGATGAAATTCTCCCTTTTATAAGGGGGCTTGTGACCAACCCACAAAACACAATCGTTAGCGTCCTATTGGCTTGCGGTGAATTTTGGGCGGGGCTTGACGCGTAGGCCTGCATAGCAGCCAAACAGAGGTCCTGGGATCCGCCCACAGGGCTGTGGTTGGTTGCCCCGTGAAATCTGGACCGTGTCAGATATCTCCATTCGTGGAGAGACGAGAATCGCTTTGTTTTTTGATTTTGTATTCAACCGAGAGAGAGAGAGAGAGAAAGTTAAGGTTGGAATGTGAAACGTTTTATGGCAGTAGCAGTTCGCCTGTAGAACCTCGTTTGTCGGGAAAGGAAGGGTTTTCGTGATATTGGAAGATATATTCGGAACAATTCGCGTATGCTTGAGAAAAACGCTAACTATGGTTTATGGTGCCTTGAAACATAAAAGTGAAAGATAATTAATTATCTCTTCTATCGCTCTGTAAAATTTGGGCGATAGAATAAGATTGACCCGACGCTGTGTAGTATAATTTAAAATGCGTACCCTATCTCGAATCTTGGAAATCAGAGAACCACCAATAAAGAAATAAACAAGATGTACAGACACACACACACACACATATATATATATATGAGAAAAGTTCAGAATGGAAGGGCTTTATAGCCCCGTAACTAAATTTTTTTTGTTGTACAAAGACAAGAAAAACTATGATTAGCAGAGACATAATTGGTACAATTCGCGTATGCTTGAGATATACACTAAACGATGAATCAATTGCTGATGAAGTTTTAATCTTTATGATCTCGAAATAAACTCCTGCGGAAAGAAGCTTATTTATCGGATTTTTAATTCGAAATTATCTGTTGCTTCCGCCAAACTCCGCAATTTTCAGAACGATGTTTAATATATATATATATATATATATATATATATACAGGGCGTCCCAAAAAAATGTATACACACTTTAAATAATTATAAAGGCAGTGTTTATTAAAATACATTTCATTTTCAAAATGTAATAGAATCTACAGACATTATTTAATTGTTTTGTCAACGCCTGTTTTCAAACTGACGTCCGTTCTGGTCCAGGCACTGCTGATAACGCGAAGCAATGGAATCGCAAACATCACGAAACATTTCGTTTGGTATTTGTGTGCATTCTCGTTCAATGGCTGCTCTCAATTCAGCGACTGTTGCAGGTTTTATAGCGTAGACTTTGTCTTTTAAGTATCCCCATAAAAAAAAGTCTAGTGGTGTGAGGTCTGGTGAACGCGGAGGGTATTCTACGAAACCCCTTCGTCCAATCCACATCCACATCGTGCCAAGTACCACTCGCAATACTCCACTCTTCGGTCCGGATCATCTTCATTAATAGCATGGACTAATCTTGAAATGTAACTTTTCCATTGACAGCGCTTCAAAATGCGTTGGACAGACGATTCTGAAATTCCTACCTCACGACTCGCTTGCCGCACAGATTTTCTTGGACTTTGGTGATACGTTTCCAGTACTCTTTCTTGCTTTGTGGGGCTTGTCGATGTCCGTGGTCTTCCGGAACGCTTCTTGTGGACATTCTGAACAGTTCCATCGGCTTCAAACTTATCTCTAATTCGAGTGATGGTAAGTCGCGTTGGTGGATCTGTTTGAAACTCCCTCCTAAACTGTCTTTGCACTTCAACTGCGTTTTCACACTTCCAGTAGCATTTTAGAATGAATTTCCTTTGTTCAAAGCTTAGTCTGACTGCCATTATTAATTCTAATGGGCTTAACTTGGAAAGAAAGAAACATCAATTGAGCTATCAGCTGTCAAAGTGTGTATACATTTTTTTGGGACGCTCTGTATATATATATATATTTTTTTTTTCCATAAATATTTATGTCCTATTTTCCATGAATGTCCTTCTATTGTTCAGCTAATTACATCGTTTAATTAGATGTTTGCTTATACCTCTTTCACCTTTCTTTATTTCCCTTCTTTATATAGGCACGCCTTTGCTTTCCGTCCGAATTGTTCATTCTGATGAATTTCAATCTTTACACTCCACCTTAGACCTACTTTTAAACGGGGATATATATATATATATATATATATAATATATATATATATATATATATATATATATATATATATATATATATATATTAGGGTGTGTCAATTTTGTCAACTTTTTTCAAATCAATTTTGGTAGTGAAAATATAGTCTTTTCATGTCAAAATTTGAAATTAGCCAACCAAAATGAAATAAAATAACCCTTACCTACATCACTTTTACCTTAAAGTTTCAGAAATTTACTCTTTTACTAAATAAGAGGACATAAATTGATTAACTATTCATCTGTCACAGAATTATCCCACTGATCGCATATGGAGTGTTTTCAAAGTCATATAATTATTGTACAATGTACAAGTCACAACATGAATAGAACTGTCCCTCACTCTCAGTCCTCAGTTGCCTCTTCGATGTCATAGACGGTGGTTTGCTGTTATTGCTCTTGTACTTACTTCATAGTTATTCTACTAGACGAATACTACAGTTTAACTGTAAGTATGGATTATTGATTATTACAATTATTTATTATTATCATATTCTTCTGTCTACTTATGTTGTAATCCCATGAAATATTTTTGTATTGAATTTTAGAACATCGAATGACTAAACTTTGAAACATCGTAATTGATATAAAATACTTAAATGTTTTTCTTTCTTTTCAGATATTCCTAAGATGCCAAAATTGAAGACAAGAGGTCAGTCATCATGCCACTTGAGCCTGTTGGTCGGTACAGGCAAGGAGCTTCCCGTATCAGAACTACCAACAGTGCGAGACATGCTGAGACTAGGGTTACTCCTTCGTGAACAAAATACAAAGGATAGAAGGAACTACATAAGGGACATGATTTCCCCCTCTTCTGCATCAGTGGAAAAAAGTTAATGTGTTATTCAAACCACCTGTACTCAATCAGTATTGAACTATTGAGCTAAAATTAACAAAGCTGTGGCACAAAGCAGTTGAGACATCACTTGGTAAAGGAAAACTAGCAAAGAAAAATAAATTTCTGCACACACTTGATACTCTTCTTGACATTTTTAACTGCCAGTGTCTCATAGAGTTGTGTTCTGAAGCCAATTGTTCTCCCTCATGCAGAAGAGAACCTCACCCTCACATTGATTGTCGCTGTCCTCGTGAGAAGAAGATCCCTGTTTTAGAGCTGGCTTTCATAAAGGCGCAGAGAACAAAGGCAGGAGGCCAAGGAAGTATGCAGATTGGTTCGGCAGATTATTCAGAAACCAAAAAACAGGTTGTTATTCCTAAGAAAAGAGAGAAAATCCGAGAGAGGGAAGAAAGGAAGAAAAAGAAGAGTGAAGAAGCCACCCAAAGAGATGAAGAGCTCTATGAAGAGGTTTCTCACTTCTTTGAAAGCTCTTCAGATGAACAGAAAGAAGCAACATCAGATGATAGCTCCAAAATGCCATCTGAACCTTCGCCGAAGAGAATGAAATACAACACTAAAGCCATCTCAAACATTGCCCTTGCCAGTATTCGCCACCATACGGGGCTACGAGAGACTGCAGAGATTGCCACTTCCGCTTGGATAGATGCAGGCCTCATCAGCCGAGAGGATACATCCTTAGTGATAGATCATAATAAGATAAGAAGAGCACAAGAAAAAGTAATGAAGGAAATAGCTGATCAGCATGAAAAAGATTTGAAGGAGGAAGGTCTCTCTTGCCTTTTGTTTGATGGAAGAAGAGATGACACAAAAGTTCTCCTAGAGGTAGAGGGAATGGACAGAAAGTTTCCCGGTCTCATCAAAGAAGAACACCACTCTGTGTGTTCCGAACCTGGTGGCCGCTATTTGTTTCACTTTGTTCCTGAAGCAGATGTAGAAGGCAAGAAACATGAAGAGGCAATTGCTGATCAAATAATATGTTGGCTTCAAGAAAGAGGACTTGACAGTTCACTGCAGGCCGTTGGTGGAGACTCAACTGCGGTGAACACTGGATGGCAGGGCGGTGTTATGACGCATTTAGAGAAAAACTTGGAAGAAGGCTTGTTTGGATTGTATGTGATTTGCACACAGGGGAACTACCTCTTCGTCGTCTCATCCAGGAACTTGATGGTCCTACAAAGAGCAACAACAAGTGGTCAGGCCCCCTTGGCAACATGCTAGATGAAGCAACGGAATTAGAAATAAATACAAAATTTCCAAAGGTCGAAGTAGGCCCTCCCCTTCCAGTGTTGTCTGAAGAAGTTATCAAAGACCTCAGCACGGATCAATCTTACGCTTATCGTATTGTTCAAGCAATCATATCAGGAGAGTTGCCTCAAAATCTGGTTCTCTTGGAGATTGGACCCGTAAGTCACAGTCGTTGGTTAACTACAGCGATTCGTTTCTGTAGGATTTGGGTTTCCAAACATGCACTGAAGGGCAAAATGCTACAGAATTTGATGTTGATTGTTGAATTTATTATTGGGTTTTATCTTCCTCACTGGTTCAATGTAAAACTTAATCCAATGTGGATGGAGGGGCCCAACCACATCTTGTTTCAATTACAACTACTGAGAACCCAAAAGAAAGTAGTGGTGGACATCGTGTTACCTGTGGTGAGAAGGTCCGCTTGGTATGCTAGGCCAGAGGCAGTTTTGCAAGCAATACTCTGCAGCCAATGTACCAAAGAGCGAACTGAGGCTGTGGAAATCATTCTAAAGCTTAGAGGAACATCACTAGATGATGACCAGCTGGGAGACTGCTCTGTTCAGACAAGGAAGGTACCTCCGATAAACATCAATGCCACGAAATTGTCAGAATTAGTTAACTTGAGTTCGGAAGTTTTGGAGCCACCACTGACAACATGTACAACAAACAAAGATTTAACACAACTTAAAGAGGCCCCAATGCAAGTGCCAAAGTGGCCTCACACTCAGAGTGTGGAGAGATGTGTGAAAATGGCCACAGAAGCAGCTAGTCAAGTTTACAGTCACGAGAGGAGAGAAGGCTACATCAAAGCGCAAGTAGCAAGCCGAATACTGATGTCAAGGAACCGCAGCAAAAAGGACATGACTGCAGTGGTTACTTTCAAATAAAGACTCTGAATGATATCTTATTGCCACTTTAAATGTTGATAGGATGTTTGCGCACATTTGTTATTTTGTTACGAATTTACGAAAAAATGGAATTTTTGAATTAAAATTGATGTAGGTAGGAGTTATTTTTTTATTGTTTTTGAAGCAAGGATATTATTTTTTATGCCAAATGATTACATTAAATTGCTACCAAATCACATGATTTTCAATTTAGTCATTTCACCCCCAAAATTGACACACCCTAATATATATATATATATATATATATATATATATATATATATATATATATATATATATATTTGAGGGAGAGAAAGAGAAACTTGGAAAGATGTTTATACGAATTTTTAGATTAACTTTTTACCGGAAATATACATATATAGGCTCGCCTTTGCTTTCCGTCCGAATTGTTCATTCTAATGAATATCAATCTTTACACTCCACCTTAGACCTACTTTTAAACGGGGATATATATATATATGTATGAGAGAGAGAGAGAGAGAGAGAGAGAGGGGAAATAAACAAACAGATAAACATGATCGAGTGTTGCAATAACGGGATCTTGCCCCTACGAACTGTGGAAGGATGTTTACATTCCACCTTAGAACTACGGTTTAACACGGATCATTAGGGAACCCTGGCTAGCAACGGCCGCTCGGCTGAAGTCTTAATATGCGCTTGGCTCCTGTCAAGTGAACACCTCTCCTCTCTCTTAGGTTAGGTATACCCTTTTGGTGGGTGAGGCCGTCCCATCTTATCCCTCAAAGAGGTCTCCCCCAGCGAGGGTTCATTGCAACTTGGGGGATAACTCCGCCTCCAAGTTGCATAACCCCTTGTTGCTCTTGCAACATTTCCCCTCCCCCATTTAGGGGGTGCCTTGCAACAAAGGGGGATGGCACAAAGGGGGAGTTGACACTCTTGCAACATTTGCAAATGCATTGCACTCTCCCATTTTGCGGTCATACTACTCTCTGTGAATAGTTGTACATTATTACCGTGAATTTTTATACATTTACAATATATTTGTCAACCATCTTGGATTTTGACCACGATTTTGAATTTTTCAAATGTCAATTGGTCTTATCTATTAATGGAGGTCCTAATGTGAAAGCATGCCAAATTTCATGCTTCTATCACCATCTGAAAGATACTTAGTTCTTACTGTCCTTAGTCTCTACACTAAAAGCATTAGCCACACTTATTTGTTCAGTCTGCTGGCAAATATTGAAGGCAGGGGTTGTGCAGCAGCGATCTCTTCATATTTTAGCAGGTAAAGTAAAATTTTCTTAGTGAGATATATTTGATATGGCATGTAAGTTTCCATTATAAAATTTATATCGTTATAATTTAAATTCATAGATATTTACTCGTGATATAACAGGTAGATAACTCATTTCAAAAATAAATATAGGCTGCTACGATATAAAGTTTAGATATTTTGCCTGTGGGTTACAATGAGACGATTTACTACATAGGCAAAATAATCCAAAACAAAAATGATAATAATGTAATACGGGTGAGCTTTTTGAGAAAATCTTCAGAATCGAGCAAAAATTCTGCGTTTCCAGCAGTGCCTGATATAAATTCAGTGCCTCAAAAGGATATTATGATGCTTCTACCTCCTCCCAAAGTCTATAGTACAACAAAACGCCAAACGGGTCATTTTTCATTCGAAATATGCCAAGTATGTACAATATTGTACATACTGTACAATACTATACGAGAAACTGTAAAAAAAATTTGATAAGCATGTTTTCTTTCTGTCTTATTTTATCCCACACCTGGGGAATATCGAGACATTTGATGGAATACAACAATAGATTAAAAAAAAATAATGTCTTTTTCATTTTATTCAAATTGTATCTGTTTTCATGAAGTTCTATAAAAGGGCAACATATAAGAATAAAAATTTTTTGTAATGACTTATTTGTATGCAATAAATATAATTTTAAACCTTTTGTGTCTCATTGTTCCCCAACTTCCCTGTATATATATATATATATATATATATATATATATATATATATATATATATGATAGTTCATAGTTGCAATTACTTTTTCTGATAAGTTGCTTTGCTCCGCCTTCTCAATAACTTGAATACATTTTCAGTGGACAGATTATTTGTTTCTTTAAGTCTCAAGTATGCGTTCCTTTTTAACGTTGAACTACTTTTAAATTCAGCATTCCACCATTTAGGTTTAACAGAATCTCTTTTTTAACGGAATATAACTCTATTCTAAATGTTTAAAATAATTAAAAAAGAATTTCATGTCTCATCCCAATTCCAAACTATCCGAATTATGAACATTAACTATAATTTCAAATGTTCTTTGTCAATGATCACTGGTGAAGAAGTAGTCTCCTTCAGAGATATTATCAATTAAGTCGAGGTCTGCGCTTAAAACTAAATCTAGAATATAGTAAACTCTCGTCCAACACGTGTTTGTCCAGCGCGAATTTGTATACACAAAAAAATAATGCAAACAATTATTTGTCGAAAGCGAAAAATTTGATTATACACGGTCCGCCAAACACGCTCTAATACAGTAGTACTGCACGGGTGCCAATGCGCGCTCTAGTGTTTTCTCCTACACTCTCCAACACTCCCGCATCTCCCTCCCTCTCGCGTCACCCTTCGCATCACCCTTTGTTTCAGTCCCGCTACCGCGTTAAGTTCAGTGAAGTTGTGTTGGATTGTTTTTGTCATATTTTGCCGTTGTTTTGCTATTACCCTTAGACAGCAGTATGGCACCAAAAAGTAAAGCATCTGCAAATGATAGTGAAGAGAGAAAAGTCGTAAGGTTATGACATTAGCCGAAAAAATAAAGATTCTAGATAAGTTGCGTGGTGGTGTGGGCATAACATCACTTGGCCGCAAGTATCACGTGAATGAGTTTACCATACGCACCATTCGAAAGCGTGAAGAAAAGATGCGTGCTATTTTCATTTAATATATTTTTATTTATCATATGTAAATATCATTATGTGCATGATTTTATTATGTTCTTATTTCATATACAATATATGTAGGGAAATTCATTTGTGTGTGAATAAAAAAATCTACATATCTAAGTATTAATGGGAGACTTTACGCGGCCGCGTTCACGTATCCCCATTTATCCCCTAAGGTATTAAGTTTGTCCAACGCGGATTTACCTAACGCGCCGTTCTCGAGGAGCCTAACCCCCGCGTTGGACGAGGGTTTCCTATATTCATATTTTTTTGTGGGATATGAAAATTGAAAAATTAAAAAAATTGAAAATGTGAGCTTTTGAGCAAACTCTCGTACAATCGACGACCGAAATTAGACTGTAAAGGACCATCCCACTCCCTGCAAAAGCAAATTAATGTGTCCTACAATTATCGCAACATGTGCGTTACTTCCAAAAAATTTCGGGTACTTACGTATTAACGGGGGGCCACCACATATATATATATATATATATATATTGATGATTGGTTGGTTTAAGTTGTAATATTTTTGTTAGTTTAAAATTTCTAATACATCATATTTTTTAAATAGCAATATTTTTTAAAATATTTACCATGATTAATACATGTTACACATTAGAAACAACATTCGTTTCTGGAGGGCAAAAATTTTTAATAGCATTAAGAATGGAATTGAATGGATCGTGATCATGTACCAACTGTCGCCACATAAATTCAGCAAGATATGACTCTAGGTGATGGCGTGCAGTGCTTCGATGCTTTTTATTTCTCCACTTAGCTGATCCCCAGAGCCTTTCGATCTCTTGTGTGTGAGTACCAGTTTCCGGGTTGACGAAATTATACTTGTGGTTAACTTTAAAGTGTTGAAATCCTGACGCTGCTAGATGTTCCGATATGTATGACGGCCATGAGTCTGAGTAAATTATCGAAAATATTACAACTTAACCTAACCAATCATCAATATGTGGTGGCCCTCCGTTAATACGTAAGTACCAAATTTCGCTCCTGATTATCGCTATCGTCAGTCTGAGAGGGATTTCTCCATACTAAACCTATAATTAATTTCTTTCGTGAGTGATCTTTAATTTCAATGAACGTCATCACATTTTTATAATCAATTTCTGCAATTTTTTTTAATTACGGGCTTTAAGTGTGATTAAACGTATAGTATGGTTCCATTATCCCTTCTTTCTACTGTATCATTGTTAAATATCTCACAACCAGGAATATGATATTCTCCAAGAAAATCTCTACTCTGTATTTAACCAGGATTCAGTAATTGTCACAACCACAAATTTTTGGTCAAGGACAATACTTAATAATTCATGAAATTTAAATCTTAAACTTCGAGCATTAATGTAAAATACATTTATAAAATTTTGAGTACCGTAGTAGAATCTCGATGTTCTTTGTGGAGGCAGTCGCTCACTGTAAGGAAAATTTATGCCTGGCTGGTGGCTTGCGTAGGAGTTTCGTTGTTATTTGCCCGAAAAGCCATCGCAGAGCTATGAAACAGTCTTCCAAGACGAGCTGCTCCCACGCTATGCAGACCATCACGCAAAAATAACCCGATTATTTTAAAATTTACATTTTTCATGTCACTGATATTACAAATTTCATAAATCGTATAATACAGTCATATCTACAAACAAAGAAACTGTATGTATGAATTTACAATAGGTAAAAATAAAAAAACATATAATTTGCGGTTGTAATCTAGAAATAGAGTGCTCTTTTAAAATACAATTACATTTAGAACAGAAAAATTAACATATACTTGAAACTGACCCTTCAATACTCATTCGATACATCTGATCAAAATTTTCTATTTGTTTTCTGAAAAAATATAATCTTGTAACGAGTCTGAAGGGGTAACATAAAGTACTTACAGTTATATATATATATATATATATATATATATATATATATATATATATTATGGTGGACCGGATATCCGCGTCATTTTTAACATCCGCATCCGCACTTCTGACTGCGGATGTTATGCGGATATTACCTCTAATAAATTATGCAATTTACAATTAAATTAGCTTATAAAGTAGCTTATAAGGCCCAGTCATGCACATTTCATGTAAAGTATTAATTATTTATTAATGAACAAAGAAATATATAAACCTCAAAATATAAATACCTGGTAACACAGAAAATTGAATGAAACTTATTTCATTGAATTTTCTGTGGCTGAAACTGTTCAGAAAGTTATTTTTATCATAATGAAAACATTAATATTAATTTTAATTCTTATGCATTGCCTGCCATAATAGTAATATCACGAAATTTGAAAAATTATGTCATATATTCATAATTCTACATTATATTGATAGATTAACTAAATATCCGCATCCGCATCAAAAATTACTCATTCTCATTGAACTGAAACTATGAAATGATTTAAATGCTGCTATAAAAAATATTGTAAATGTAAATTCGTTTAAAACCAAGTTGAAATCGCGATTAATAATGAAATACTAATAAAAATCTAGGATTAAATGTACATTACTCTATTACTTATTCATTTCTCGTGTGAAATCTAGGATTAAATGTACAGTATATTACTTGTTACTGTTCATCTCTCATATCTAATATTAATTTCTCTGTATAGTATTGGTATCATTCCTTTCATAATGACTTTGTATTTTTTTTATATGATTAATAACAATAATAACTACCGTATCTGTTATATTTTATATTTAAGAGCACAGTAAAGCCTGAAACTTGCGGGCACATTAAAAAGATAAATAGTCCAATTTCACAATTATTTATGTTAACACGAAAACAAAAATGGTAAAATTGTATTTATTTTTATCTAAAAAGGTTATTCAATGTAATTCAATTCATTACTGTTAATGAATTCATTGACACTTGTCAAAGTTTGTGAACTTCCTCAGAAAGATTTGGTGTAATTATTTTTTCTTTATGAAGGAAGGATAGGCCAAGGGTGAATGCCCGCAAAAACACCTCCCCCAAAGACGAAGAAGAGCGCCAAAATCAAGGTCCACAGTTTTAGAGATGCCTGAACACTGCGTTTGAAAGATTGGACGTCATAGAGAAAGATTGTTCCAGAATTCACCGGTTGAGTACATGAAAGATTGAAAATACTGATTAATACTTCCGTTAGAGAGATGGACAGAAAAGGAATGAGAATATTTTGAAAGTCTGGTGCTGCGTGCTCTCCTTAAAGGAGGAGGCATACAGTTAGAGAGTTCAGAAGAGTAGTATCCGTTATAATAGCGATAGTAAAGAGAGAGTGAGGTAAGAGAGTGACAAAGAGAGAGTGAGGGAACATTGCGATGAAGAGAGAGGGATTGAAGGTAGTCAGTAAGAAGTGGGGAATTCATGAGACGAGAAGCCTTTGATTCCACCCAGTCAAGTAGGGCTGTGTAGGTTAACCCACCCCACACATGAGAAGCGTACATGACATAATTCCTTTTCTTTCAGGTCATTCTACCCCAGGTTATAATCTGAATCATTCGTGATGGTCAGAGGTCAGGTGTACCACATCCGTCTTACGCGAATCATGGAGTGACTGTTTAGAAAGATGCCTTGTGAAGCGGGTGGAGGAGTGAAGAGTGGAATCATCGGCATAGGAATGGATAGGGCAGGAAGTACGACTTAATAGATCAGTGATAAATAAAAGGAAAAGAGAGTGAGTGACAGGACAGAGCCCTGAGGAACACCACTGTTAATAGCTTTCGCGGAAGAACAGTGGGTCATCTACAACTGCAGCTACAGATCAGCAAGAAAGAAATCGGAGATGAAGGCACAAGTGAAAGGATAGAAACCGAAGGAGGGCAGTTTCGAAATAAAAGATTTGTGCCAGACTCTATCAAAAGCTTTTGATATGGCTAGCACAAAAGCAAAGGTTTCGCCGAAATCCCGAAAGGAGTATGACCGAGAGTCAGAGAGATATGCAAGAAGATCGCCAGTAGAGCGTCCCTTGCCGAAAACATAGTGACGATCTGAAAGAAGGATTGCGAGAAGAGTGGTGTTTAAGAATCTTCCTATTAAGGATAAATTCAAAAAGTCAACGGAATTGGACGATAATTGGAGGGTTGAGAGCGGTCACCCTTTTTTTGGGACAGGCTGAATGAAAGTAAACTTCCAGCAGGAAGGAAAAGTACGAGATGAAAGACAAAGACGAAAGACTTTGCCTAGGCAGGATGTCAGCACAGAAGTACAGTTCTTGAAAACAACGGGAGAAACACCATCAGGACCGTACGCACGGAAGCTGAGGCCAGATAGGGCAGAAAAAAACATCTTCGGAAGAGATTCTAATTTCAAACGTAATTAAGTCAGAGGGAGGAGGAGATGGAGGAACAGCACCGGAATCGTCCAGGGTTGAGTTGCAGGCGAAAGTTTGAGCGAAGAGTTCAGCTTTGTCAAGAGAAGAGACGGCAACTGAGCCGTCGGAATGAAAAAGAGAAGGGAAAAAAAAAGGTAACGTTGTTGGAGAGGGTCTTTGCTAGATGCCAGAAAGAGCGAGAAGAATTAGAATTGGATAGGTTTTCACATTTTTGTTGGCTGAAGGAAAGAACAGATTTTGCACAATTCTGGGCAGAAATATAGGCTAAGTGAGAGTCACGAGTTGGATGGCGACGAAACTTTCTGAAAGCCTCTTCTCTGTTGCGGATAGCATTAGAACAAACAAAGTTAAATCAATGTTTTTACGCATTAGTAGTAGGAATAGGCTATGGAATGTACGCTTCCGTGCCCAATAGAATTGCCTTTGTGATGCACACACCACACTCGGAAGGGCCAGGGTCACGGAAGCAGTAATCATTCTAAGGGAAATCACAGAAGTACTGCCTAAGGGCCTCCCAATGAGCAACGCCAAAGTGCCAAAGGACCTAAAGGCCGAATTGGAGTGATTGGACAGGAAACAGATATAAGATTGTGGTCGAAGGAGCCCAACGTAGAAAAAAGTTTGACAGAGTAAGAAGAAGGACGAGAAGCGAGAGATAAATCAAGAATGTTGGGCCTATCCCCAAGGCGATCGAGGATACGAGTATGATGCTGTAGAATCTGCTGTAGGTCATTCAGGATAGAAAAGTTGTAAGTTAGTTCACCAGAGATGTTAGTGAAATGGGAGGAAAGTATATTTAAACTAGAAAGTGTTATGAAATTCAGCATACCAACGGTACATTATTACTCAGAAATAGCATGCAGGTTTCATTTGGCTTTATCAGCCAAACATCAAAAGTTCTAGGGCTATGCAACTCTTTAGCCCAAAACTAGCCTTGGATAAAAGAGTGGCATTACCAAGAACTTATTTAATTTTTGCGGGAGCTTTGACTCACGTCACTGTCTGAGAGTTTTAAATAACTATAAGTCTTCTTCTTTTTTTCCCCAAATAAATTTTAAAAGAAAGCACCAGGGAAAGTATGATAATTACAGTACATGCAGCTTCAGCCAGACAAATTCCATCATCCTAGAATTTTTAAAGTTTGTCTTATAAAGTCAAGTGGAACCTGCATGCTACTTCTAAGTAATGATGTGCCGTTGATGTATTGAATTTCATACCCCTTTGTAGTTTAAATAATAAACTACAAATATTGGTAAAGTATAACATATTATAACTAATATAGCAAATGATAATTACACCAAATCTTTCTGAGGAAGTTCACAAGCCCTAAAAAGTGTTACTAATTTCATTATCAGACTCAAAATACATCACTGAAATTTAAGGTGTTTCAGCTCTTTTGAATATATATATATATATATATATATATATACATATACACACACACACACACATATTTCCAAACAATACATACACACTTTAGTTTCAGCTAGTATAAATATATTAAGGGTATAATTAATGTTTATTGTGTTTCAAAAAAGCAAGCAACTTAAATTACATTATAAACCGGAATAAGTGTTCAACGTGTTCAACGTGTTCATCGTGTTCTCCATTTAACTCCACGGCCGACTGATATAGAGAAACAACAGAACGATGATAGACATGTGTACTGTACATTAGGGTGGATCGATTTTACATTTTTTTCGATTTCCATATTCTAATAGAGACAAAAACTTGTGCATGCATGAGAAAATAGCCTCTGCAAAATCTTAGCTTAATAGGTAATCATCTTCTGCCCCCGGCAGAGCGATGAAAATCATATTTTAGTAGTCAAAAACGTATTTTTAAACCCTAGCCTAGAGTCATAAAATTTTGCGTGTGTTATTTCATGCCTAAGCAACGATATAAATCCTATGGGAAATATATAAATGCATTATTTAAGACAAAGAGCCGATCTGAAAATATGTATATTATACATATTGTCAGATCGGCTCTTTGTCTTAAATAATGCATTTATATATTTCCCATAGCATTTATATCGTTGCTTAGGCATGAAATAACACACACGCAAAATTTTATGACTCTAGGCTAGGGTTTAAAAATACGTTTTTGACTACTAAAATATGATTTTCATCGCTCTGCCGGGGGCAGAAGATGATTACCTATTAAGCTAAGATTTTGCAGAGGCTATTTTCTCATGCATGCACAAGTTTTTGTCTCTATTAAATATGGAAATCGAAAAAAATGTAAAATCGATCCACCCTACACGGTGTACATATATCAGGTGAGATTGAATCGCAGGCAACGACAATGCATTACCAAAGTTCCTGCAAAGAAGACGGTTTACTGGGGTAAACACTGTTCTTCACTTCACACCAAAGATAAAAATCGAGGAGAGTGAGAACTTGAGATCTTAAGGGGGTTAGGTGTTCAACGGATCCACGGCACCCTATACATTTTCTGTGCCATTATTTACGCCAGTAAACCGGCTTACTTGAAGGAACTTTGTCATTGCACTGTTGAGTGTTGATGTCTACTCAACAGTCTCACCTTATAAATCTGCACATGTGTGTCATTCTCTTGTTTTTCGATATCAGGCGTGCCTGGCTGCAAATGGGCAACATTTTGAACTCTTGCGCTAGTTTATATTGTTAGTTATGTTCCTTATTCTTTTTAACATAATCAATACTCTCTGCAACTAAAGTGTGCATACGTTTTTTGGGACATCCTATATGTACATATATAGAAAATTGTTTACACATAATGTAACAGATGATTGAAACAGAATTTGTTATTTTGAAAATAATAAGTTTGCTAACACCCTTTATCTTTTATGAACAAATATTCAATATATATTTTTCATTCCAAGATTGTATCAAATCTTTACACATTTATCAACTTGAAATGAAACAATTATATATCTAATTCAAAATGACAATAATATAGTCCTATATGTGCTTATAAGGGTTTCTAAGACATTCACGTGCAAAACACTAGAATAATATGTCCATTACGAATGACTGCTTCTCAGTTCCAGTTTTCTGAACTTTTAGAAATAGTCTTGCTTCCATATCTGGTTTTCAAATTGTGAGAAATAACTACAGTACTTCCATTTCATGCTGACTTTATTCCAGATTTGCGTTGGCGTGGTTTGGAGTATTGATTACTTCATTTGTTCTGTAAAAAATAACATATTATTTGAATGAAAGTGAGGCTATGTAATGAGAAATAGAATGATATACTGTATATCGCCGTGAAATTCGGCATGTCGTCTAACTAACTATATAACTATTCCTCTACTATATATATATATATATATATATATATATATATATATATATATATATATATATATAGTCCTTCTGCCCAGTGTGATGGTAACGTTTCCGATCGAAGTCTGAATAAAAGTGGTATTATGGTGAAAATCTCGCAGTTAATAAATTTTAAGCAGTGCCAGTATCTGAATGAATATCTAGTGTGCACAGTGATATTTCTTTTTAAGTGGTGAAATTAAGAGTATGTCATAAAAATAAATAAAACAAAGTGAATTAATCTATAAAGCGTTTTTCGAGTGTTTCATTTGAGGGAAATTTTCTGCCCATCTGTAGGCTGAAACAATTCCTACGACTGTCACCCAGCTGTCCCCCGAGGCCACACTCTCGGGCACCAGTCACTGAGAATATACAACTCGCCACATCCCCCATCTCCCAAAGTAACGGAGAAAAGTTTCCCTCGCTCAATTTAAGGCAAAATCCCTCCACCCTTCACGCTATCCCTTCGAGTCAGATTTCGCTCAACAATTATTACTCTCTATAAGTAACAGAAATGGCTAATAAATTTCTGTAGCGCTGCAATTTCTATAATAATGCAACAGATGATTCCAAGGCAATTAGACGTGATTTCTGCCAATTTTTTTCGACTTCAACTGCCTGAAATGGAAAGACGAAGACGAAGTTCTAACAAACGAATTTATGTTAACACAAGAGATAATGGATAACATCAGAAAAAATAACTGCCTGGATCTGGTATTCATGAACAACACCATCTTGATTGATGATATAAAAATAACTCCAATTTCCTATGTCGATGTCATTGAGATAAATAATAAAAAGAACTGGTCCCAGAACTGGTCCCTCAGGTATGCCGTAAATTACACTTTTCCAGTTCGACGCTTTGCCACTAATGACCACTCTTTGTTTAGGTCAGTAGTATGTGCGAAAAAATGTCGAGTGCAATACAACTGCATGCAACATTGCAATCCGCCCCCTCCAAGTATAGATATACAGGGGTTAGACAGAATAATGGAAACACTCGTATTTTCGATGCTATATTTTCTGGTATCATTAATGGCATTATGTACTTTATTAAATTAATATGAAACTGCATATAATATTCAGAACATCTCCTATTTTAATATGTTCATATTGGTTTTTCATGTTATTGTAGAATAAATGGCGCTTGGAAAAAATGTTACTGACTGTGAAAGGGGCGTTTGGAAAAAATGTTACTGACTGTGAAAGGGGCATGATAGTAGGAGCCCGTTTGGTTGGTGTCTCAATATTAAAAGTCGCGTGATTGCCCCTGCATCTTGAAGAACAGTTCCATAGTTATGAATACATGGAAAGAAATTAAAAAAATACAGCACATAAGCACAGAATTGTTCCCATTATTCTCCACATTATTATTATTAGAACGTTGGTACTGGTTGGTGTTAAAATAGGCTTCACTACAGATCCCATAACATAGTTATGATTGACACTGGTATTTGCGGACTATCGTTAAATTATGAACAAAAAAGTTTTGATGCAACAGTCTTTGATTATTCTTCACAGCTCATAATAATCACATAAGGTTCTTCTGTCGCATTCTGTCAGTGTTGCTTTACGCGCACTATATTCCTTATTTGATGTTCTTTTTTATTATTTTTGCATGTATTCATAACCTTGAGGACTGTTCCTCGAGATACAGGAGCAATTATGTGACTTTTATTACTGAAATACCAACCAAACGGGCTCCTACAATCATGCCCCTTTCACAGGCAGTAACATCTTTTCCAAGCGCTATATTTTTATTTATTTTAAAAGAACATGAAAAACCAATATGAACATAATAAAATAGAAGATGTTCTCAATGTTACATGCAGTTAATATTAATTTAATAAAGTGCATAACGCCATTAAGGATATCAGAAAATACAGCACCGACAATGCAAGTGTTTCCATTATTCTGCCCAACCCCTGTAAATATGTCTATATGTGTGTGAACTCCAAGGGGCAACCTAATCTAGCTGCTCAGGCCCACAAAATAAAATATATATGTGTGTGTGTGGGTGTGTCTGCATGTATAGCAAAGTTTCTTTTATATATATATATATATATATATATATATATATATATAGCGAACAGAGAGAAAAAATAGAAGGAACGAAGATAATACGAGAGGAAACGGCGAAAAACGAACAGGAAAAAAAACAGAAAAAGCAGAAAAAATAGAAATAAAAGAAGCACCAACAGAGGAAACAGAGGCACAAAACCAAATCCAAAGATTTCAGACAAAGGGCATTAGCAGCAATAGGAAAAACAAGTAGACAATAAAGAAATTATATTGGAACCACCAAAAACAAAGGCACCAAGTAAAAATGGGGAAGAAACTATATGTAAACATTATGTGAAAAGAATTTGCAGATATAAGGGAGGAGAATGTATATACGAACACCCTCCTGTGTGCAACTACTTTTACAATAATGGTCACTGCAAATTTGGTGGCAAATGCAAATTCTACCATTCGGTCATTTGCAAGTTCTACGCAATTATTGGAACCTGCCAGTACGGGAGAAATTGCTACTACCATCATCTCCTAACAAGTTCAAAGGACAAAGGACAAGTTTCAAATGACAACAGAAGGAATGTAAGGAAAAAAAATATGTACCTAAATAGCAAACAAAACACAAATAGCACACAAAATTTTTTCAACATCTCGGACACAATATGGCTGCTAAGTCTCATACAGCACATGCAGCTGACACAGCTGGGAACCCTCGAAATGAAACAAAACTTCCATGTATGCTGAAGTTAAAATAGCTTCTTTCTAGATTTTCTGATTGCAAAATCCTAGATAATTTCATCGAAGCTGACTCGACGAAGCATGTCCGCTTCTATACACAGTAGGGAAAGTGAATCAAGTCTGTCCTGACACATTGTTATTCTCTGAGGGTTTTTTATTCTTTTCAGCTGAGAAAAAGAGCGTTCTGCGGAGCAGTTAGTAATCATCAATGTTAGAAAAATATGTAGTGCGATATCTACATTTGGAAATACACGTTGTATCCTGTCTTTCACTAGGGTGTCATGAAGATCAATGTGACTGAATTTCGTTTTTCCTGTTTCATTAAACTTTGAGCGCATATAACAGTGGAACTGCCGTAGTTCTCCACATAGATTCATGTTCAAGTCAACAGGGTATGAGTCAACTATCTTTCGGGAACCTTGAGAATATTGCTCGTCAGATAAGTCGAAATCGTTTAGAAGAGAAAATGTACTTGATACTTCTTTGTACACTTCACCTCTCCTCTTCATATGAGCTTTAAGTGTATCAATTAAAGCGTAGTAAGTCGATACGCGAAATTTGTCTCTAGAATTCAATGCTGTTTCTGGTGCACTGCCATCATTTCCTTGTTTTGATTTTTCCCATGATGACTACTTCTGTGCTTTCTTTGAAATATCAAATATCAAATTCTTTAAAAAAAAATTTCTCATTTTTTTTGGTGCCCCTGCCTTGCTGGTGCCCTAAGCACGTGCTTAGTCTGCCTATTGGGTAATCCAGGCCTGGATAAGGGGGGCACAAGAGAGGACCAGGAGCAAGCAAAAATGTTGATGGCTCTCACAAACGAGTTTATGCTGACACAGGAGATAACAGAAAATACCAGGAAAAATAACTGCCTAGATATGGTATTCACAAATAACACGAACTTGATTGCCGATATGAAATTAACCCCAACTATTATCTCAGACCACAATATAATCGAGTTATCAACAAATATGGCGATAACTTTAAAAGACAATACACATACAGAAGGAAGAAGCAAATTTGAGGCTTTTTACTTAAACTCCAAGATCATAAATTGGGAAGAAATCAGATCGCACATGGCCCAAATAAAGTGGAGAACAGTTTTAGAGAATAAAACAACTGAGGAAATGCTAACAACCTTGGAAGGAAAGACGTTGAGAATTTTGGAAAAATATGCTCCAAAAGTACAGCCAAAAGGAAAGAGGAACTGGCTAGAGAGGCAAAAGAGAAGAATATTCCGCAAAAGAAAGAAAGTAGCGACGAAGTTAGAAAATTGCAGAGACAACAATGCCAGAAATGTAATACAAGAAAAACTGGTGAGTATCGATAGGAAATAAAAACTCTGATAAAGGGTCATACAAAGAGAGAATAGGAAAAGGCAGTAGAAGCGATAAAGGAAAATCCAAAATATTTCTACAGCTATGCGAAAAGGAAAACAAAAACGCGCGCTACTGTCGGGCCCTTAAGGAGAGGAAATAATGAACTAACAGATGATCTGAAAGAAATATCTGAAACATTGAGAACCCAGTATGAATCGGTCTTCAGTACCCCAAAACGTGACAAAGCGATACCTGACATAGATTCATTCTTCGAAGAGAAATTGCAAGGAGAATGTATAACAGACTTTGATTTTACCCCAGATGATATAGCGAGAGCTATAGGACAAATGAAATCACATTCAGCTGCAGGTCCAGACAAATGAACGCACTATTAATTAAAAACTGTAAAAATGAAATTGCTACACCTTTATACTGGATGTGGAGAAGATCCCCTGATATTTGGGAAATACCGAGCATCTTGAAAAGAGAAAATATTGTCCCTATATATAAAGGCGGGGATAGATCTCAAGCAAAGAACTATAGACCAGTGTTATTGACGTCCCACCACACCAAAATATTTGAAAGAATAGTTAGAGAGAAAATCTGACTTCTTGGAGACTGGAAAAATTCAACGAAAATCAGCACGAATTCCGATCGGGAAGATCATGCCTATCACAACTTATAGAGCATTATAACAATATCCTAGATGCACTTGAAGGTAATGAAAACTATGATGTCATATATACAGATTTTGCTAAAGCTTTCGACAAGTGCGATCATGGTATAATAGCACATAGAATGAAATATATGGGAATAACAGGCAAAGTGGGAAAATGGATCTACAACTTCCTCAGAGAACGACTACAGGTGGTTAAAATTCAAGGGGTAGAATCCTCAGAATCAGAAGTACGCAGCTCAGTACCACACGGTACAGTGCTGGCCCGACTCCTGTTCATTATCATGCTAACAGACATAAACAGTGGAGTTAACAGCAGCAGTATAGTAACATCATTTGCGGACGATACAAAACTCAGCAGAAAAATCAGCGATGCAAATGATGTGGTGGTGTTGCAGAGGGACACAAACAAAATATACAAATGGTCAGAAGACAACAATATGACATTTAACACCGAGAAATTTCAGCTCTTGAGATATGGTAGAAATGAGGAAATTAAACAGACTGCATATTATACCATAATCATATTATACCATAATTTACATATGGAAAATGATCGAAAAACTGGTACCAAACCTCAAACTAAACCCAATTACCATCCAAACAACGCTGGAAAATAGAAAAGGTAGAATGTGTAGTGTTCCCAAATTAAAGACCCGGCAAGGGACCTCCTCAACACTGAAGGAAAATAGCTTGGTTGTCAGGGGGCCAAGACTTTTTAACCAGCTTCCTAAATACCTCAGAACGTTACAGGGGTCAAAGTTGAAGTCTTCAAGAGAAGACTAGATGCCTGGCACAGGACGGTACCAGATGAGCAGGGTGTACCTGGCTATGTGCGGTGGCCTAGAGACGGGGCCACCAGCTTGACCTTCGTGTGAAGAGAGAGACGCACGAAACCGCAACGAGGTTGACGAGGTGTATATATATATGAGTTGTATGTATGTAAACTCCAAGTGGTACCCTAACCTGGCTGCTGAGGCCCACCCAAAAAAAAAATATATATATGTATATGGGTGTGTTTGTATGTAAATGTGGGTAGACTGACTTAAAATAAAACACACTAGAAGGAGGAGAGAGAGAAGTTCCATCCATTCGTAGCCATGGAGCATCGCATAATGGTGTCTTCAGCATCACAGCCATCAGGCTTAGAAGGCAGCCAATCGCGACACAACCAGTTGTATAGGGCGTGCACAGTTATTTCCTTGTACCTACATATAAAGGAGAATTATCATCACTTTGCCTCAAAATACACACACGCACATCGCATATATCGTAAAGGAGAATTAACGCAGTTCTGTCCCCTCCCCCCTCAAAAAAAAACCTTCCTCAGAATACCTCACAATTATACATAGCCCCATCCCAACAACACACAAGCACATAACGTACACGGAGAATTAAAGCAGTTCAACTATAACAAAAGAGATGCGAACCCTTAGAATATCTCACACACTCCTTCATACACAGCTCCATCTCAACAAAATACATGCCACACCTCACAACCATAGTCAGCACCACCACCACCCATTAAACCGGTAAGGTTTCGAAAAATGGGAGAGATAATATAATTATCAATTCGTGACAGAAAGCCGTCACGAGGGCCAGGGTTGTGATGTATTGTAATCCTGTCTGTTCTTTCAAACAAAAACTGAAACACGGTAAACCAAATTTGAAACAAAAACAAAACATTTTTTAATATACAAATATATCTTTAAATCGATTATAAAAAATATTAATATAATTATAATAATAAAAATAGATTTTACTTTTAGGGCGAACTCATTAATTTTTATAAAAATATCATATTTTTGGACGGATCCTGTGTTTCACAATATTTAAAAAGTCGGCAAGCAGCAGGCAATTAATTTCATAAATAAATACAGTTATATATACATATAAGGCAAATATATACAGGGAAAATATATAAATACATTTCTTCAGTAGGTAGCAACACGAATGCAGGAGCAGAATAACAACTGTCCATTCATTTACCAGGCATATCTGGTACCTATCTCCACCAGCTAGTGTGAAAAAGTTGCCAGCGTTGCCCTTTAAACCAATAATATTTTTCTAAACGTATTTTATAAAGACGCTAATCAAAATACAGTATGTTAATGAATTTATTTTTCGCCTTTTATCCCCTTTTATCCTTTTGGACCTTGATTTGACCTTTTCCTTGGACCTTGAGTGAGGGAGGTGGTTGTTCTTCACCCTTGTCGCCCTTAAACCAAACCCAAGCCCTGACCCTGCCAACTCTCACCGCGCGTTGGATGAGAGTGGCCGCCTTTTAGGCATGGGGACTGGGTGTGGGTGTATCTCCCCTGCGTGACATCTATTGGCGGTGGGACCGAGTGTGCCCAGGATTCGCCTTTCCCTTGTTAGAGTCGGTGGTGGCTGGATGCTCGCGGGGATGAAGTTCGCTTTTTTTGCTATGGATTCTTCTTCTCGGCTTACGACCCCTGCTTCTAATCCTCCGACTACGGTTTTGGATACTCCTATCTCCTCTCTAGCCCCTATTGTTTCTTCAGGGGATGGTCCTGTCCAGATTACCTCTCCCTCGATCTCTTTGTCCTTATCTTGCACCAAGAGGGTCGATTCTCGCCCTCGTACGTCTTCTCTTGCTACTTTGGAACCTTATGTTCCTCAGGAGTTCCCTCGGGGTTCTCCCCCGCGGAGTATCCTTTCTTCTCCTCATGAACACCGACGAACCCGTCGGTCTTGGAGGCCCGTTCCTGTGGCCTCAACATTCCCGTCCCTTTCGACTTCCCCTATCGCCTTTATTATTAAACCGACCACCTCTCGTTCTTTGCTTACCCACCGTGTTGCGGTCTTTCGCAGTCTTACAGCTTCTGCCCAGGTCTCTCGGGAGGATATTTCAGAGCTCCGTGATGGGTTCTTACTCATCAAATCTCGATCTCCGGAACAGAGTGGTGCCCTGGCTGCGATATCTACCCTGGGCGATTGTCCGGTGTCTTGCGCCCTCGACTCGAGGATGAACTCTTGCCAGGGTACGATCTATGCCCCTCAACTCTTAGGCGTCTCGAGGAAGGACCTCCGCTCATGTTTTGCAGAATGGAAGATATCTTCTGTACATCGTTTTACGAAACGAGTTAATGGCTGTCTTCAGCCCACTCTGCGCCTACGCTTGACTTTTGACCAGCTGTCGTCTCCAGCACATGTCTGGTATGCTTGGCTTCGTTTTGAAGTACGGCCTTACGTCCCTCCACCTACCCGTTGTTTTAATTGCCAGATATTCGGGCATACCGGTTCCCGTTGTCGCCGGTCTACTCGTGTCTGCGTCCATTGTGGCCAGGATTTTCATGGTGTGCCATGTTCTAACTGTGGTGGTAAACATCCTGCTTCCTCAGCCTCGTGTATAATTTATAAGTTCGAATTTAAAGTTGTTACTCTCAAGACCAAGGAGCGCATGACTTTCTATGAGGCTCGAGCTCAGGTTCGCTCTCGTTTTGTGCGAGAACACGTCGCATTGGCGGACATTCTTCGTGTTTCTCGTTCGCAACCTGACCGTTTACGAAAACCCCCTTCTGCCTTGTCTCTTCCCTCATTTCCTTCTTCACTTACTCCAGCCCAGCTCCACTGTCCACAGCGTCGGTCTCAGCAGTCGCCATGTGTTTCTCTTCGACCTTCCTTGGCTTGAACGCCTCCGCGCCGCACTCTCTCTCATTCGAGGGTGTCTGTGGAGCTGTCTCCTTGTGGGGACCCTCCTGCTGGTCGGGGGGGGTGTTAAGCGTAGGGCCGAGGAGACCTCCCCTGGTTCTTCAGTTTCTCACCGCTGCCACCGTCGCTCGGACCTGGTTCTCTCTCCGCACTCTTACCCTGCCACTATAATTGGTACCCTTACAGACCATTGCCCGAGGTTCTACTTCATCCCTCTGTTCCAGGTCGGTGACTTCTCCTGATCCAAGTCAGAACCCTGTATGTACTATGAGTCCTGGTGGCTCAATTCCCTCTTCACAGGTGGGCGTCGTCAGTCTGTCACCAAAGTTGTCTGTACCTGTTTCTCGCCCTTCTAACTTCCGCCAGTTGGAGAGCCAACTTGCGGTGTTGGACTCCCTCCCGTCAACCTTACCCGCCCGTTCTCACTCCTCGTTAGAGCTCCCATGGAGATCTCCCATGGTTTGCTCTCCCCCAACCGTTCCCTCTGGCTCCGCCTCTCTTAATTCCGACAATGCCTCTGTCCCTGCTCCGTTAGGAGTACGCCGCGGTCGCTTTAGGAAGTCCTGCATTCCAGTTCCTGTTTCCTCCTCTCGCCTTGCTCGCCCGGCTGATCTCCACCCGCGGACTCAGCCTAAACAGGTTGGGTCAGACTCGGACTTGCGGGAGAACCGCCGCGTCTGCTCCATTGTTTCAGGTCGGTAGTAATTTCCCTTTTACCTTTTATATTTTACTTTTAACTTTTTCCCTTTCACATTTAAAGTTTACTTCTTCGTAGCTAACTTTCACTTTTACCTCTTCGTATTTAACTTTTCTCTTTTACAATTTTCTCTTTTATCTTTTACATTTTTCTCCTTTATCTTTTATACTTTTCTCGTTTACACTTTTAACTTTTACACTCTTAACATTTATTCTTTTACATTTTTCAATTTTTTCCTTTTATATCTCCATTATAATGACTTATTTTAATTCTATCCTTCACTGGAACTGTCGCGGCATTTTTGCCAACTATGAAGGTTTTTCCCTCCTTTAACAAACCTGCCTGTGTTTGTCTCCAAGAAACAATTTTGGGTTCTCGATCTATGCCTTCTTCTTCTGGCTATATCTTCTTTACAACCCCTTGCCGGCACATGGTCCTCGAGGTGGTTCAGCCATCCTCGTACATAGATCAGTCCCTTGTCGCCCACTCACACTTCGATCCTCCACACGCCCCCGTCTTCCGAGAGGAGCTTGTGGAAGTTGTTGATGAACTCCCTAGACCTTTCTTACTTTTAGGTGATTTTAATAGTCGTAGCCCAGTGTGGGGTGATGTCCGGGACACTTTCATGGCTGCCTCCTTGATCTCCCTGATGTCATCCCATTCCCTGCATTGTCTCAATTCAGGTGCACCGACTTATTATCACGTTCACACTGATACTTTCTCCTGCATTGATTTCTCCTTTTGTTCCACCGATGCTCTTCTGGACTTTTCCTGGGAAGTCCTGGGGGATGACTACGGGAGTGACCATTTTCCGGAGCGGCTCTCGTTTATTGTTCCCGGAACTAATCTGCCACCTTCCTCCCGTTGGCTTTTTTCTAGAGCCGATTGGGAGTTCTATCGAAGCCTTACCTACGTGTCCTGTACAGCACACGATTTTTCGTCGGTGGACGGATGTTTAGATTTTCTGGGTTTGAGAATCTTGAATGCGGCTGAGAAGACAATTCCCAGCATACAATGTTCTTTTCATTTGACCCGAGTCCCTTGGTGGTCTCAGAAGTGTACGGAGGCTGTTCGGAATAAGAAGACTGCTACTCGTCGGCTTTACCGCCATAAATCTCCAGAACTTCGCGAACTTCAATCTGCCCTATCCTCCCGGAGAAACCCAGCGCCTGGCCCGGATGGTATTAATTACAAAATGCTACAGTCTATGCATAATTCGGCTTTATACCTTTTACTTACTATTTTTAACCGAATTTGGATTGAGGGTGTGTTTCCCTCTCGATGGCGGGAGGCCATAGTTATTCCCATCCCGAAGCTTGACAAGGACGCCTCCCTTCCTCAAAGCTTTCGCCCAATAGCATTGACCAGCTGTCTCTGTAAGTTAATGGAGAAAATTGTCGCTTCCCGATTGCCCTTTATCCTAGAGTGGCGAGGACTCCTTCCCCCATCTCAGTCTGATTTCCGTCAATTCCGCAGCACTCTCGACCCTCTACTTCTCCTTAGTCATGATCTCCAAACCGCGTTTTCTCGTAAACAGATCACTGTGGCTGCCTTTTACGACATCCACAAAACCTACGATACGACGTGGAGGTATTATGTCCTCTAACGTCTCCATTCTTTGGATTTTATGGGCTTTCTCCCTCTTTTTATTAGTAATTTTTTAAGAAACCGAACTTTTCGAGGTTGAGTTGGGAACACTCCCCGATTTAACCACACAAGGGGAAGGAGTTCCGCATGGATCTGTCCTCAGTGTTCTTTGTTTCTCTGTGGTTATGAATTCGGTTGTCCACTTTTTACCAACTACCATAACGTTTTCTCTCTACACAGATGATCTTGCCATTTACGGCGCAGGTAGTTCTCTACGAGTGGCCGCAAGACAGGTGCAGCTTGCAGTTAATGCCGTCGAAAGATGGGCAGCATCTGTGGGTTTCCGTCTTTCCCCAACCAAGATTGTGTGTATGTCGTTTCATAGACGTAGCGCTACTTCTGTTCCCCCTCTCTCGCTGTTTTTAGCCGCTAATCCCATTCCGGTAAGACACTTTTAAATTTTTAGACCTCACTTTCGACTCCCGTCTTAATTGGGTTCCTCATTTGAGAAATCTGAGACTCTCCACCAGGCGTACCTTCACACTTTTAGACCATCTCTCCCATATGTCTTAGTGCACTGATAGGCGTACACTCTCCTGCCTGTACACCTCTTTAGTTCAATCGAGAATTGACTATGGCTGTGAGGTCTACGGCTCCGCTTCTATCTCTCGATTGAGAATCCTGGACCCTGTTCATAACTGGGGCCTCCGCCTGGCTACCGAAGCCTTTCGCTCTTCACCGGTGGCTAGTCTCCAGGTGGAGTGTGACTCCCCTCCCCTTCGCTACCGTCGTGCATACCTTCAAACAAAAAGTTATTACCGTGCTCATAGGATTCCTTCCTCCCTTCTCTGTACTACCCTTGATACAACTCTTCCTCAAGACGACTCTTGACACCTCACTTCAACTGTCCATGCCTTCCTTTCCCATCATGCTCTTCCTCCACCTCAGATCCTCTCAGTCTCGTTTCAGGTCCTCCCTCCGTGGATCCTGCATCCAATCTCCTACTGCAAAGATTTGTGTCCCTTTGATAAAAAGTCCACCCCTAGTGCTGTCCTGTTGTCCTTGTCCCGTGAACACCTCACTTGTCACTCTTCCTCCATTCATATCTATACAGATGGCTCCCATTCTCCGTTATGCGTAGCCGCTTCGGCGGTTTTCTATCTCCCTTGTAAGACTGTTCGGAGTATTCGGAGTATTCCGAGTTTGTTTGTAATTTTTTCGGATTCCCGCAGTGCTCTGATGTCCTTAGAATCTCATGACCCTAAACACCCTTTGGTCAGAAGGATACAACAATTAGTCAATTTTCTCAATGCTTATTCCGCGCGGCGTATCTCTTTCTGTTGGGTCCCCTCTCATGTGGGTATTGCCGGTAGCGAGGAGGTGGAATCTTTTGGCCAGGCGAGCTTGCTCTCTTCCTATTACCCCAAAATCTTTGCCCTTCTCAGATTTCATTCCTTCCCTCCTCCGCCATTTTAGGTGGCTGTGGCAGCGCGACTGGTATGGCGACGGCGTAAACAAACCCCACCGTCTCAAGCCTGTTCTTCGTCATTGGTCTTCTTCATATCATAAATCCCGGCATAAGGAAGTTTTGTTGGCTCGTCCGAGGATTGGTCATACCCGTTTGACCTATGGCCACCTTATGTCTAGAAATCCCCCTGAGTCTTGCCCGCATTGTCATGTTCCTCTCACTGTTGAGCATGTGTTTATTTTTTGCCCTCTTTATTTAACCTTCCGTTTGCAGTGCTTCCAGGAGTTATATTCCCATCCGGCCTCAACGCGTCTTCGGTCCATTCTGGCAGAGGGTGCCTCTTTCTCTGGCAGCCCCATCTTAGATTTCCTTCAAATGTCACGACTCCTGTCCCGCTTCTAACTTGCTCTCGCCGTGATATGAAGGTGTTTAGGTTTGAAAAGGCGATCAATTCCACAGGAAAAAAAAAAAAAAAAAAAAAATATATATATATATATATATATATATATACACCAGAACATACCAGCTGGAGAGAAAAATGCCAGCGAGTCTTTTAAACCAATAATATTGCCTGAATGCGTTCCTTCATTGTCATACTGTTCAGTAGGGCGGCTCGTTTTTACACTTTTTTCGATATTTGATTGGGGGTAGTGCGGAAAAGTTGCGATTTGGAGAGAAAATAAAGTGTGTAAAATTTTTTTGATCTACGTCAATACCTTCCGGTGGCGGCGAGTCCTTAAAAATCGAAAAATAGGCCTAACGGGGTAGATTGGAAAATGGTTTTAAAGACTTACAAAATAAACAATAAAAATTTCAGCACAATCTGTTAATAACTTCCGGTGGCGTCTTAGCCGTTAAAATATCCAAAATATTGATTTAAAGCAAGTTTTAACAAGATGTTATACAAATGTTAATTCCTGTATATTTCTGTGCAAACAACCCTGAGAACACTATTATAGGCTTGAATAAATTAATAGCAGTCATTGAACAATGAACATTATATAAAAATTATATAAAATTATATAAAATTTTTGTGTTTTTAGGCCTATTTTTCGATTTTTAAGGACTCGCCGCCACCGGAAGGTATTGACGTAGATCAAAAAAATTTTACACACTTTATTTTCTCCAAATCGCAACTTTTCCGCACTACCCCCAATCAAATATCGAAAAAAGTGTAAAAACGAGCCGCCCTACTGTTCAGCCAGATCAAATTAAAGAAGTGCTAGCACTAAATCAAACATACAGCCGTTTTCTAAATACAGTATACGCTTAAACATTATTATTATTATTATTTTATTATATATGTAAACGATTATTTAATTTAAACATCTGCTTTCTTTCGGAATAAAAACAGTTGGCAACTCAGCCTATATTCTTGACACATAACTTCCGCAGTAATTGTTTTCAGACTAATAAATAAGTTTTAAGTATATATAAGTTTCTGAAAACTTCGATCGGATGTACACAATGTAACTCAGTATATATAGGCGAAACGGGTAAAACGTTAGATATTAGGAAAAAACAGCATAAATATGCGTGTAGAACAGCAAATAATTCTAATGCATTGTTTAACCATATTTATAGATGTAATCATAGCATCAAGTGGGATACTTCTGAATTGCTCGTTAAAAACAGAGATATAATTGAAAGGAATATTCTAGAAGTGCATTTATCCATTTTAAAAATAATTTCAATAACAGTGCGGGAATGTATAAAATTGACAATATCCTCTTAAAATTCCTTTTGCCTCTCATTAACTCTTGTTAATTATGTGCTAATCTTTTTGTTTCCGTCCCGCTGTATATATTTTGGGCATCTCGTCTTCTCCCCTCATTTCCTGACGAGCTGTACTTCTGAATACACGAAAGGGTTTGGAATCATTTTTCTTTTTCCTTGTGGGTTTGCATCATATATATATATATATATATATATATATATATATATATATATTATGTAAAAGAAGTTTTGCTATGCACACACACACACACACACACACGTATATTTGTGGGCCTGAGCAGCCAGGTTAGGTTGTCCCTTGGAGTTCACACACACACTTTTTGGGGGGAGCGCCTAAAACACTCGCATAATGTTCCATGCAATGTTGCATACAGTTGCATTGCATTCGACATTTTTGCGCACATACTACTTGCACCCACTAAGCCAATTTTCGATCCATTCGAGAACATTACCATCATTTCCGTGAGAATGAAGTTTAGCTAATAATGTGGCACTTTATCAAACGCTTTTTAAAAGTCGAAATATATAATATCTACTGTTTTACTTTCGTCATAGATATTTACAATACCATTAAAGCAGTCGAGCAAATTAGTAAGACAAGAACGATCACAGCGAAAGCCGTGTTGAGAACCTTTGATTAGTTTATTAATTTCTGTGATTAACTATTTTCTCCCGAACGAGCGTCTTCATAAGCTTACCAACTACTGAAGTCAGGCTAATGGGACAATAATTTTCCAGATGTGATGTCCCCTTTTTAAAATATTGGTGTTATGTTTATAAGTTTCCAACCGAACCGAGCTTCTCCAGTCTGTAACGATTTATTAAATACAGTATATATGTGATAGGAGAGACAATTGCGCAGTTCATTTCTTTAAGTACGCTAAGGCAGAGTTTATCTGCACCAGGAGTTTTATTAGGATTAATTTTACCTATGGCTGAGAGTACTTCAGTTTCCCTAATGGTAAAATCGTGAAGCTTTAAATACTCATCACTGGGCATGATTACGGGAACAGGAATGTTGTTCATATTTTCGTTAGTGAAGACGGAAGTTCAATGTAGGAAAATTTATGTTAGGTTGGTAGACTTTATAGGAGTTACGTCGATTTTTGCCTGAAGGAGATCAGGGACATTAGTGGTGCCAACGTAGAATTCTTCAAAGGAAGATTAGACACCTAGCTCAGGACGGTATCAGATGAGCCGGGTATACCTGGCCATGTGCGATGGAGATCGAAGAGAGCATCTCGCTCTTCCACCAAGCCAGGCCTGGAAGTGGGGCCACCAGCTTAACTTTCGTGTGAAGAGACACCAACATACGAAACTGTTACGAGGTTACGAGGTATATAACCTTGGTTAACCTTGGTTTAGCTTCCGCCCAAATTTTTCATTCTTACGAAGGTCAAGCTTGTCACTCCATCTCAGACCTACAGTTTAACGTGGAATCCAAACCACGCCCCACCAGCAGCCCAGCGTTTTAACCACTAGGCTACCCAGGGTACCCATTTATTTACCAACTAATTTTTTTTATTGTGTGGATAGATGAACAGCTGGGTTTTGCTGCCCACCGCTTGCTGTCACCGGGTCTCGATCCTGGGGCCAATGAATTCTTAGTCAGCGACGCTAAACAATACACCACTATATACAGTATATACAGCAGAACCTGCAAATGTTACCACTTTTCTGCGAACCCAGCAAATATCACATGTTTACAATGTAAGTATTTTCTCAGCATAGTGAACGCTTGCGTATTCTGGAAAGGGACCCGTTTCAGCAAACAGAAATTATTTTGTTTTTAATTTAATCTATTAAAGTAACCGTACGTACACAATTTAATCCTGTCATGACTCATACCTATAATTTCTGCAAAATTGTTTTTGATTCTATAAATAGAAAATTAAAACAATGCGTTTCTTTACAAAACTGCATCATTTTTTTGAAAATTATTTTATTGGAATAATCCTTTTTAGAGCACAAACAAGTGATTGAAAATATCTAATTAGTTTGTTATTAGCTCTATTCGTAGAAATATAATTTTTTTTATGGTTACTTGCTTGAAGTGGCCACGTATTTTTCGACCTGATAATGGTCATCTTAAGTAGGTTCTGCTATATATATATACAGGGCGTCCCAAAAAAATGTATACACACTTTAAATACTTATAAAGGCAGTGTTTATTAAAATACATTTCATTTTCAAAATGTAATAGAATCTACAGACATTATTTAATTGTTTTGTCAACGCCTGTTTTCAAACTGACGTCCGTTCTGGTCCAGGCACTGCTGATAACGCGAAGCAATGGAATCGCAACATCACGAAACATTTCGTTTGGTATTTGTGTGCATTCTCTTTCAATGGCTGCTCTCAATTCAGCGACTGTTGCAGGTTTTTATAGCGTAGACTTTGTCTTTTAAGTATCCCCATAAAAAAAGTCTAGTGGTGTGAGGTCTGGTGAACGCGGAGGGTATTCTACGAAACCCCTTCGTCCAATCCACATCCACATCGTGCCAAGTACCACTCGCAATACTCCCTCTTCGGTCCGGATCATCTTCATTAATAGCATGGACTAATCTTGGAATGTAACTTTTCCATTGACAGCGCTTCAAAATGCGTTGGACAGACGATTCTGAAATTCCTACCTCACGACTCGCTTGCCGCACAGATTTTCTTGGACTTTGGTGATACGTTTCCAGTACTCTTTCTTGCTTTGTGGGGCTTGTCGATGTCCGTGGTCTTCCGGAACGCTTCTTGTGGACATTCTGAACAGTTTCCATCGGCTTCAAACTTATCTCTAATTCGAGTGATGGTAAGTCGCGTTGGTGGATCTGTTTGAAACTCCCTCCTAAACTGTCTTTGCACTTCAACTGCGTTTTCACACTTCCAGTAGCATTTTAGAATGAATTTCCTTTGTTCAAAGCTTAGTCTGACTGCCATTATTAATTCTAATGGGTTTAACTTGGAAAGAAAGAAACATCAATTGAGCTATCAGCTGTTAAAGTGTGTATACATTTTTTTGGGACGCCCTGTATATATACAGTATATATATATATATATATATATATATAATATATATATATATATATATATATATATATATATATGATGATGAATAAAACCACGAAGGAAAGGAAACACAAAATGGTGCTCAAGCGCTTTCGTCTAATGACATCCTCAGGAACACTGAAGTACATAAAAGGTTACAGCCTATATATAGGTTACAGAAAGAAAAAAAAGAGAAAAAATAAATAACATACATACACACACACATATATATACATATACATACATATCTATATATACAAATACATACATACATACATATATATGCATAAACAGAGAAGTAAAAATAAAAAATTAAAAATTAAAACCTTAAAGGATTACCAGTGAGGCGTACAGATTTGTAAGGAAAAATATCGATTTTTAGCACAAGATCAAATGGATTATAAAAATACAAATTTATACTGGAACTCTGCCCGGGTTTTAACACACTGCTGCCTATGGTCAGGTTTCGATATATATAAAAAAAAATAAATGCAAATTAAAAGTTAATAAGTAGCAGACAAGTTTACCAAAGATTTAATGTTTTAACCCTTCTTATCTAAATCTGTTTTAAAGGAATTCAAAATAACAGGATCGAGTTGAAAAAGACCTTTGCTTATGTTGAAGTTATTTGAAAGTTGGATAATGGCAGACTCAAGAATATTTCTATTAACAATGTTGCTTGAATGGAATAAAACTGAAGCATTTTCCAATCAATACAGTGGGCTAACTCTGACAAATTTGTCAGAGTTAGCCCACTGTATTGATTGGAATAATGCTTCAGTTTTTTCCATTCAAGCAACATTGTTAATAGAAATATTCTTGAGTCTGCCATTATCCAACTTTCAAATAACTTCAACATAAGCAAAGGTCTTTTTCAACTCGATCCTGTTATTTTGAATTCCTTTAAAACAGATTTAGATAAGAAGGGTAAAATTAAATCTTTGGTAAACTTGTCTGCTACTTTATTAACTTTTAATTTGCATTTATTTTTTTTATATATATCGAAACCTGACCATAGGCAGCAGTGTGTTAAAACCCGGGCAGAGTTCCAGTATAAATTTGTATTTTTATAATCCATTTGATCTTGTGCTAAAAATCGATATTTTTCCTTACAAATCTGTACGCCTCACTGGTAATCCTTTAAGGTTTTAATTTTTAATTTTTTATTTTTACTTCTCTGTTTATTGCATATATATGTATGTATGTATGTATGTATGTATTTGTATATATAGATATGTATGTATATGTATATATATATATATATGTGTGTTTGTATGTATGTTATTTATGTTTTCTCTTTTTTTTTTCTTTCTGTAACCTATATATAGGCTGTAACCTTTTTATGTACTTCAGTGTTCCTGAGGATGTCATTAGACGAAAGCGCTTGAGCACCATTTTGTGTTTCCTTTCCTTCGTGGTTTTATTCATCATAAATATTTTTCACGTGTTACTTTCGTGAAATAATTTTCATATTATATATATATATATATATATATATTATATATATATATATAATTATATATATATATATATGTTACAGAACAACCACTCCTTTCTTGGAGAGAATGTATCGCCGCATTCGGTACGCGCGCGAATAGTGCCAAGCCCTAAAGACGTGAGTTCAACGTGCATGTGCGAGACTCGAAGGTATAAAAACTTCAGTCGACCACACCCATGACAATTCCACTACTTGATATTACCCATGCTATAGGCATAAACCCGTTGCCGTTAGTCCGGTTCATCTACTCCCATTAGTTATCAATTAAAGTGTTATGTAAGCTATCATTCATTATTCGTCCCTTTTACGGCTTACTAACCGTAACATCGATGCCATCCTGATGCCCAAGTGACTATAAGGACAATAGAGATACCCAAAAGCCAGTGGATCCGAACTCCGCCATCAAGTGGCGTTCCACCAAGACGTACGTCACCATTACAAAAATCCAATCCAGATTATATAGTACTGGTGGAATGTGTTAAGAAAGGAATATGTTAAGAGTAAAACTTTAAGCAGGTTGAAACATATATAGTGATACTCATAAGTAATCCTAACAGAGAAATATTTCACTTATATTCGTCCTTATCTTTTGTACCATACGTAGGATAGTTATGAAAAGTATACTATTAGTCTGAAAAAAATTAACAAATAAAAAAATTAGTTCAACGCCAACATATAATGTAAAACATCAAACAATTTGGGGAAAATAGTAAAGAAGTTAAAATGCAAAGGTTTTCATAAAATTACTTAATACTTTGTGTGTCCATCTTAGGCTTGAAGAATTTAAAATATTTATTGATTGGATACTGTTGACAATTCTGAATTATAGAATTTTCTCAGTAAATCAGCATGGAAGACGGATGACTGTACAAGCCATTAGTAAACAGTGGGATCGTCGTGGTAAAGAGCTGGCTACAGATTTTAAGAGATCTGTTATTGCTGCAAACGAGTCAAGAAAGCGTTATAGGAAGATAGGGGAAGAACTTCACATTCCACTAACGACGACTGCTGCAGTTACAAAGAAATGGAAAGGTTTTGAAACAATCAAAACTCTGCCAATGTGTGTACGACCTTACAAGATTTCAGAACGTACACCTAGAGGGATTGAAAGAATGGCTGCTGCGAATCTACGAGTGACTGCAGGTGATATTTACCAAACATTAAAACTTCTGAGGTTGGTGTCTATCCCTCTACTGTACGTCGTGCATTGAGAAAGAATGGTCCGCATGGAAGAGTTGCATGAAGAAAATCTCTGCTACGAAAAGCGCACAAAGAAGCTCGTTTAAAGTACGCCAAGGCTCATGAAAATGATGGCTTTCCATTCTAAAAGAAATAATTATTTAGGAATAACGAGCAACGGTATGTTTGTCGAAAATCAAATACTGCAATCGAGGAAAAAATAAACCCTTTCTATGGTTAAAAATGGTGGTGGAAGCTTGCTTCTTTGGAGATGCTTTTAGTGCCTTTGTTTTAGGAAAGCTTGTTGTCATCAATAGAATCTTGAATTCGAAGAAATATCAGAAAATCAATAGTTCGGGAATTGTGAATGGGTCACAGTAGAATACTTCAACAAGATAATGAGCCCAAACATAAAAGTAAGAGCACCATGAAATGACTTCAACAAAACAATTTCGAGCTTCTCGAGTGGCCCAGTCAAAGCCCCAATCTCAATTTAATCGAGAATTTATGGCTTTGTTTGAAAAAAGCTGTCCGCAGGGAAACCCTTCATATCAGAATGAATTGCAACAATTTTTTTCAAAAGAATGAGCTAAAATTTCTACTGAGGTATGTCGAAACCTTGTAGAAAAATATTCAAAATCACTGAAGTCATTCAAGCAAAAGGTGGACACAAAGTACTGTATTAAATAATTTTGTAAGTAAATGTACAAAAACTTTGGCATTTTAACGTTTTTTTTTATTTTGCTCAAATTCTTTGATATTTTACATATGTTGGAATTATCTAGTTTTTCTATTTGTTAAGATTTTCCAAACGAACGGTAAACTTTTCATAACTACACAAAAGATAAGGACGAATATAACATAAATATTTCTCTGTACTATTTCTCTCTCTCTCTCTCTCTCTGTCTTTTTATATACGAGTGTATATATATATATATATATATATATATATATATATATATATATATATATATATATATATATATATATATATATATATATATGTGGGCTTGAACTCAGCTTTACTATAATGCTTGTCATTTACCATTACTTATTCGGGATCATCTGAAGATCAGGGCCCCCAGCCTTCTTTAGTTAATTTTATAAGGCTAACTAACGAAAATATCACGGCCTAACCTAACCAATCGTTAGAGCAACTGTAGGCCGTTAGTAGTATGACCGCAAAAGGAGAGAGTGCAATGCAATGATGCAATGTTGCAATGAGTGCCAGTGCCAACCCCATCCTCTTTGTTGCAAGATCCCCCAGTGCCAACCCCAGGGTGGTAAAAAAGGGGGGAGGGGAACTCCCCCAGCTTGCTGGGGGAGTCTACCTGGCCTCTTTGGGGGAGAAGTTGGGCCGGCCTCACCCCCCCAAAGGGGTATACCTAGCCTAAGAGAGAGAGGAAGAGAGAGAGAGGAAGAGACCATTCAGCTTCCACAAGAGGCAGAAGTTCAATGACAGATTATACTCCAATACTTGACTTAGAACTCGAAATCCGCCAGTTGGCGTAGAAGCCAGTGCCTCCAGGCATTATCAGCCAGTTGGCACAGTGTATACAACGTTTAGACGGCCAAGAAACGCACACAAACGCACGTACACTCCACGACTATACGCCCATAAAGCCCCTATTATCACACATACACACACAACTATATGCACGCTCATAGGTCGCCAACTCCCTCCGTCATCACCCGTTTACACACAACGTTTAAACATCCAAGAAGCGCACACAAACGTACATAGATTCCTCTATTATTACGCGAAAGAGAATTTTCAATTATCAAATAATAACTTATTTTATTGTATACATTGCAGCTAGCACAAAACGCACACAAACGACCATAGATTCCCCTATTATTACGCCAAAGAGAATCTTCAATTATCAATTAATAATTTATTTTATTGTATATATTGCAGCTAGCACGTTTCAAATTATAGATCAGTAATAATAATAATAATAATAATAATAATAATAATAATAATAATCATAATGTATTCTAATTTAAACTAGAGTAATTTGTCCCAATTTAAAGTTTAATTTTGATTAAGAATTTTATGGAGCTTTTGATAATTGGGTTTTATTTATTTATTGGGTTTTACTTTAAAGCCAACACAAGATGTACACACACACACACACACACACACACATATATATATATATATATATTAGCACAGGTAATAAACCCTGACACCATAAACTATGATGACGAATGCGTCGCCGCCCTCCCATCTCTGTTAATTACACCGGTCTGCATGAAAATCGATTTCTTTATTTTGAGTTGTGATTCTAAAGCAGTTTGCTGCGCTGAATTAAAAAATGCTACCAGTTTTTTTGTATCACCCACAGTTTTAAAGTTATTAGCAAAACAATTTTGGGGCGTTTTGTAATTTTTTACCTTTTTTATCTTTAATTAATTTCGTTTTTTCATATTTTTCAGATAGATAATTCTAACATTACGTCTTTAAAATTTTAATAATGGCTTCTAGAGGATGTACCCATAGTCCAGACATATTTTGTTATATTTGTGGTCGGTATGTTGTAAAACAAAGGACAAATGTAACGACCTTCATTAAGAGAGCTTATCATGCTTATTTTGGAATTAAATTAGGAGATCAAGACAAAAGTTGGGCTCCACACAAGGTTTGTCTTACGTGTGTTGCGGCACTAAGGAATTGGAGCAAAGGTAAAAAGAAAAGTTTGCCATTTGGGATCCCTATGGTATGGCGCGAGCCTAGAAACCATACCGACGACTGCTACTTCTGTTCTTGCAATGTTAAAGGTTATAATGCAAAGAATAAAGAGAGCCTTCAATACCCAAGTCTTCCATCTGCAATAAGGCCGGTACCCCATGGTCCAGAAGTTCCTATTCCCAGCCCACCCGAGAGTCTGGATCAATACAATTCAGATTCTGATTCAGCTCCAAATCCAGACAATGATGATGTTTATGAACAGCCAACAGCTGACCGAGATCCTCCTAAACCATTAACCCAAGCCGAACTAAATGACTTAGTCAGGGATTTGAATCTGCCTAAGGACTCTGCAGAACTTTTGGGGTCTAGATTGCAGGAGAACAATTTATTGGCATCCGACACATACTTCGCTTGGTACAGAAATCGTGAGAAAGACTTCGTGCCTTTTTTCGAAGAAGATGGTCCCTTGGTATTTTGCAAGGACATCATAGGATTAGTGTGCAAGCTAGGCATCGAATACCAAACCAGTGACTGGAGGTTGTTTATAGATTCCTCTAAAACCAGTCTAAAAGGAGTGTTACTGCACAACGGTAACAAATATGCATCAATCCCAGTGGCCCATTCTACTCATTTAAAAGAGACCTATGATAACATGAAACTGCTTCTGGAAAAAATTCAGTATCAAAATCACAGTTGGATATTGTGTGGGGATCTCAAAGTCCTTTGCATGTTACTTGGGCAGCAATCAGGATACACTAAGATGCCATGTTTCATCTGCGAATGGGATAGTCGAGCACGTGACCAGCACTGGAAGAGGAAAACTTGGCCTCCTAGAGAGAATCTTACCCCAGGATCAAAGAACATTTTACATGAACATCTAGTTGAACCAAATAAAATCCTCCTACCACCCTTGCACATTAAGTTAGGCTTGATGAAGCAGTATGTAAAAGCATTGAATAGAGAAGGTGAGTGTTTCAAGCACATTTGTTCAAAATATCCAAAGATTAGCTACGAGAAAATAAAGGAAGGTGTTTTTATAGGTCCTCAGATTAGAAAGTTATTGAGAGACGATCATTTCCTGAACACAATGACCAATAAAGAAAAAGAAGCATGGCTTGGTTTCAAAGATGTTGTTGAAAACTTCTTGGGAAACTACAAAAGCCAAAATTATGAAAGACTGGTGGAAAATATGCTTAAAAAGTTTTGCGCCTAAGGCTGCAACATGAGCCTGAAAGTCCACTTCTTATTTTCGCATCTTGACCGTTTTCCCGAAAATCTCGGACATGTCAGTGAGAAGCAAGGGGAACGATTTCACCAGGACATCAAAACCATGGAAAGAAGATATCAAGGAAGATAGCATACAAATATGATGGCGGATTACTGCTGGTGTCTGCAACGAGATCAGCCTAACGCACAGCATAAGAAAACATCAAAGAAGCACCGGTTTTAGTCGTCATTAGTCAGATCTACCTTCGTAGTCTTAAGTCTTTGGAATAAGTCCTGAAATGTTTGCAAGTAAAGAAGGTAAATATATTTTGTTTCTTTCAGTTATTTTTTTATTCTTTCATAAACAAGCAATATGCTTGTCCAAGAGCTAGGAGCTATTTAATTCTGCTTTAATTAGGTTTTACTCTATCACCTAAAGATTTCGTCCTACAAGGGGGTGTTGTAATACCTCATCTGTCCCCAAATGTTAACCACCCATTGATGGGAGGAGAGAGAGTATTTTGCTGGGAACGGGACTGGTTGGTATATATATTTACCCTACATTATTATGAAAGCGTTACTGTAGTCTTAACAACAAAATTTATGGTTTAGCATGTGCAATCCAAGATTGATCTCGTAAGATGGTTCACATTTGGGGATAAATGGGGGATTTATGACACACCCTGTAGTAAGAAAACCATACGTGATAGGGAAAAACTAACTATATATTTGACATCAGCGCACTCAAATTATATAGAATCACCAACTAGTTTGTAAAAATCGATCGACAAGTTTTCAAATGTGTACTGGTGTTATTTTTTAAATTATTTTACGTGAATGTAAAAGCCGCTAAATCTATCATATATATTAGTGGTGGACCGGATGTCAGTTTTTCAACATCTGCAGTTGCGGATGCGGATTTTTAATTTCAATATCCGCGGATGCGGATATTTAGTTAATCTATCAATATAATATAGAATTATGAATATATGACATAATTTTTCAAATTTCGTGATATTACTATTATGGCAGGCAATGCATAAGAATTAAAATTAATATTAATATTTTCATTATGATAAAAATAATAACTTTCTGAACAGTTTCAGCCACAGAAAATTCAATGAAACAAGTTTCATTCAATTTTCTGTTACCAGGTATTTATATTTTGAGGTTTATATATTTGTTTGTTCATTAATAATTTTAATACTTTACATGAAATGTGCATGACTGGGCCTTATAAGCTACTTTATAAGCTAATTTAATTGTAAATTACATAATTTATTAGAGGTAATATCCGCATAACATCCGCAGTCAGAAGTGCGGATGCGGATGTTAAAAATGACGCGGATATCCGGTCCACGAATAATATATATATACACCATATGTCCCACAAAAAAGTACACCCAACTTTAGATTGTACTAACTCCTCCAAAAATTGAGATATTTTGGATCTGTTTGTTTGATTTAATATAGCAAATTATTCTTTGTTAACGTTCAAATTTATTCATGTTTAAACGATTTAGTGTTTAAGTATCTGCTTTTAACTGAAGGGTACAGTAAAATGGGTTGCGCGGAATGATCATTTCTCCCAGCCAGATAGCTCCTCTTGCTTTAACCAATGTGCTACTTTTTACGTCGAAGGATATTGCAAATATTTTTTTAAATAATTCGAACTTTTGTATCTAAGATACGAGTCATACATATAAATGAAGAATCTGAATTACTAAATTTATAAATAACTTTGAAACCCTTATCATGCAGTTTACACGAAGGCAGCGCGTTCTCATGGTCACAACTTATCTGCAAACTAAAAGCTTAAAACAAGTTCAGAATACCTTCGAACTGCAATTTCCCGATAGAGCTTCTCCAACTAAACATACAATTTTGAAGAATGTTCGGAAATACAAAGAAGAAGGAACGGTCCTCAATTTGAACAAAGGACGTTCAGGCCATCCGAAGACGGCAAGAACAGATGAGAACATTCAGCATGTTCGGCATTTATTATCAAGTCAGGGCTTCTGGGAGGCCATTCAATGTCATGGCCTGTAGCAATTACTCTTTGGTGGAAGACTTCCTGCAAGCGTTCCTTCACAATAACTCTCCTGTGAGCAGGAGCTCCGTCTTGCACCCACCAAATACGATTAAATCGGTTTCCATAAGTAATACGTATTTGTGGAAGGATTTCTCGGTCTATCATTTCTAGGTAAGCTTCACCATTTAGATTACCATCGTAAAAGACCGGGCCAATTACCGCTTCATTACCGCACAGTCCTACCCAGAGAGACAGTTTTTGTCTAGAGTTATTCTTTTCGTAGATATGATTGTCAGGTGGATGATTTTTTGGTGCATACTGACGGCAGATTTGTTCACTAGACCATTCATAAAAAAGGCCGCCTCATCTCCAACCACTAATTGTTCCGTGAATCTTTCTGGTTTTTCAAGAAACCACTGGGCAAATCTTAGGCGGCGAGGTAGATCTCCTTCAATGAGTTGATGTCGAATTTCCATTCTGTATGGGTACAAATTCAACTCCTCACGAACTATTCGATGAAATGACATGCGTGAGAGTTCTGTACCATTTCGCCTGGTCGACACTTTTGGATGTCTCTCACTTGACCCCGTGTGATTACTTTTTATGGGGTCATTTGAAAAATAGAGTATTTGCATCACAACCTATCAATTTAGATGATTTGAGGACTCGCATCACAGCTGAAATCAACTTGTTAAAAGACAATCCAGATCTTATCAAAAGAGTGATGGGGAAGATGAGAGCTCGACTCCAGATTTGTATCGATAGGAATGGCGGTCATGTTGAAAGAAAACGAAACTAAGCATAACTTTTGCAATAAGGAATAAAGAAAAATCTGCTTTGTATCTTATTAAAATTATGTTAAAGTATCTATTATTATGTATTTGTCTTTTCATTACATCGATAGCACACACATTATTTTTTCATTGACCAATTTTGCGCAATCCATTTTGTTGTACCCTTCAGTTAAAAGCAGATGCTTAAGCACTAAATCGTTTAAACATGAATAAATTTTAAACGTTAACAAAGAATAATTTGCTATATTAAATCAAACAAACAGATCCAAAATATCTCAATTTTTGGAGGAGTTAGTACAATCTAAAGTTGGGTGTACTTTTTTGTGGGACATATGGTATATAAAGCCGCTAAATCCATCATATATATATATATATATATATATATATATATATATATATATATATATATATATTAGCGCAGGTAAGACAAAACAATTTTATGGTTCGGCCGATCTCCCCGTATCGGTCAGTTAATTTTTTAAAAATTATTTTCTCGCTCTGCTTCTCCTTACAGTTATTCCTTGATTTGAGTATACTAAAAATCACAATAAACAATATAAATATTGTATGAGATTAATATTTATTTTTTTCACCCTATTATCATTACTATAAACGGAAGATATGATCTGCCTTAAAAAATCTAAAAAATATCTTCTTAACAATTCATGTTTCCAATTTATTAATAACCTTCGAACGAATAAAAAGCGCACACAAACGCATGTACACTCCCCGCCTATGTACCCATAAAGCCCCTATTATCACACACACACACACACAACTATATGCACGCTCGTAGGTCGCCAACTCTTACCATCACCGGGTCTCAAACCCAGGTGGAGAGCAACTCGCTCCTCCACCAAACCATGCCGAGAGACGGGGCCACCAACTTGACCTTCATATGAAGAGACAATAGCATGTACGAATTGTTTTTCATCACGTATTTTACAATTAGCGACAGAAACAATTCCCTCCGTCGTTTAAAAGGAAGATTAGCTAGACATACTACTCATCGCTTACCATCACCCGGTCTCGAACCCAGGTGAAGGGCAACTCGCTCCTCCACCAAACCATGCCTAGAGGCGGGGCCACCAACTTGACCTTCATGTGAAGAGACACTAGCAAGTACGAATTGTTCTTTATCACGTATTTTACAATCGGCGAAACTTATTATTGTACACACACACGTACGTACATCCGTCAGTCTGCTTAGATGGCAGCCACTTGGTATATATTTATTGGAGGTGCATTGTTTATATTCCCATCATCCCAGTTATTCCTTATATCATTTATATATACAACCAAAAGAACTAAATAAAACACCATTACATCACTCTGCTTATTTAGACGAATTATTGGAATTAATTTCATGAAATATACATTCGATGATATAAGAAATACAAACGAGGAATATATACATTAAAAAATAATATTCGTATTTGTTTTTTTCTAAAGTCAAGTAATCGCCAAAACAAATAATAATAATAATGATAAATAAAATATCTTCTCGTCGATGGAAATTTAGAAATACGAAAGCGACAAATTGGCCATTTCTCTAGACAAAACACTTGACATCTGTTATTTTTGCCTTAAATACACTTCGATATACGTTCTGAAAAGTGCGGAATGGAAAACTGTATTATTCTCGTCATGCGTGAACTAATAAGTGATGTTAATGTGTGTATATATATATATATATATATATATATATATATATACACACACACACCTATTAAAGATTTATCGATAGAAAAATAAAATTTAAAACACGGGATGACTTATTTGAAACACCTGTTCTACCAGTGGGGTTTTAACGTGCCGCCAGTTTGACGGAAGGCGCTAGATAATATCGAAATTAAAATCTTAAAACGCAAATTTTATTTCTATTCTCCCCATAAACTTTAAACCGATACGACCTGCCCAGATTTCCAATTTTAATTCCCAATGTCGCTAAATCCTTCATATATATATATATATATATATATATATATATATATATATATATATACATGTCACAAGTAAGGCCATACAACAGACGTTCTCGCTACACCATGAACTTTATGATGGGCTAATGCGTAGCCGCCCCTCCTATCTCTGTTAATTTTTCAAAATTATTTTCCAGTTTTAGGGCGTCTCTATCTCTCTCTAAATTATTTTCAGTTTTAGACGACTCTAAAAATCGCTAAACATACACACACACACACAGACACACACACACACATGTATATATATGTATATGTATATATATATATATATATATATATTATATATATATATATATATATATATAAAATGATAATAAAACAATTGATAAAGTAATATTGTTTATTTTCCAAACAGAACTTCTCTCTATCTCTATTCCTCTCTCCATCTCTTTCTCTATCTCTCTCTCCATCTCTCTCCCTCTCTCTACGATTCTGGAAGAAATTTATGGAGTGGGTAAGATATATTTGACACGCCCCAGAATTCACGGATCGGCCAATTACAGTACAGTGGGCAGCGCATGAGATCGGCCCAGTCCCTCTTGTTGGCGGGTGGTCGTGCTTACACGTAATGTCCCACCCAAATTTCACTGACGGCCAATAGGAAACTCGCAATTCGGGTACTGTGGGTGTTTACAATTAGGCTCCCGTATATAAAAGGGAGCATTTTCATATGGAATATACAACAGCTGTATTTATGAACGAGTACTATAGAAATATATTGCCATGATCCAATCACAGCAGCTTTACATCTCCCCGCAAGTGTTTGAAGATGGAGATGCTGCAGCGCTGTCTAAAATTCATCTTTTCGCAGCGGCAGACCGGGGTGATCTCTCCACACAAAACATTGCAGAAATTTGTGACGGCGAGAAAGAATTTACCGTTGATGACGTCGTTGAAATGTAAGTAATTAATTTAATTTGTGAATCGGGCTTTATACTTCGGTTCATTCAGTGCAAGTGTTATAATTTATAAAAAGCCATAATAAACGCGTTTTCAAAAACTAGTTTGCGATTTAAGCGGAAGGCTGGGCTATGTATATTTATATAGTTTCATTCAGTGCAATTGTTATAATTTATAAAAATTCGTAATAAAACGAGGTGAAAGGATATCTGCCCAGAGGTCGCGACTCGGTGCCGGCAGACGATGCATAGCACACCCATTTAATCTTCCTTACTGATAACTTAAAAATTTATAGAAAGTTCTACAGGTAGGATTTTAGAATTACTAAAAACTTTTTAGATTTGCCTGCGGCACCGGGCTCGTTACCCGGTGCTGGAAGATGATGCGTAGCACACCCAGCTCTACTTCCTTTTGACCCCAGTTAGGATAGTTGCTTTGTGATTATAATTTGACCCGGCCGTCCTAATCGGCATTTTCTCTTATTGTAACTCTCTTCCCATATATATATATATATATATATATATATATATATATATATATGGATGTGTTAACAACCTGCTCGTTACCCGGTGCTGGCAGATGATGCGTTGCACATCTAGCTAATCTTTCTTTTGAAACTTATCAGGATATCTGCCTTGTGATTATAATTTGCTAGGCACCCTAATCGGCATTTTCCCTTATTATAACTCTTGAATTAAACTTTAATTTAATTTAACCTTAATTAAAAAAGATTCAGTATGGACTAATCATGTTAATTTCTCCTTAAAGGACCGATGCGGAACTTGATCGTTTTATAGCTACTTTTCGCGAAGCTTTGATGAAAGACAAATCATTGACGACGATTTGGAGGCTTTACCGCGCAGCCTACCCAGTGACCTGAATACCGAGGTCGAGGTATTGGGTCACATCCGGTCCAAAGAATGCCAGGTCATCGAGGAACTAATGTAAATTTTTTTGTGGTTAAGAACAAAATACATTATATTTTCATTCAATTTATTAAAAGGTAGAAAGCATGTTTTGGTACAATACGGCTTACAGAACTAGCGTCCATTAAATAAGACTAACATTAATAAAGACATGTTACAGTTATATATATATATATATATATATATATATACATACACATATATATACATATATATATATATATATATATATATATATATATATATATATATATATACACACACACGTAAAACTTTACACAATATAGTTACAATTATATATACACACGTAAAACTTTACACAATACAACGAGTGCATAAAAAATGTGAACCTTTTCTTTATCTGTCTGCATACAAACTCATCATTCATCTCAGTTTCGCACAAATCGAATAATTTTTAAAAATTTCTAAATCCCTTCCCACGTGACATGTGCAGGAGAAATAAAAGACAGTACATGCCTCAAGTATTACTAAAATATCCTTGGAAACCGTAAGGATTCCAGACAATTTCAGGGACATGTAGCTGTTCGATAAATTTTACAACCACAGGGTCAATCCAGGGCTGAGTACCAAGTGGATCAAAATAGTACATTCTTTCCCTATTTTTAAAATAAATTGCAAACCAGTGAATCCCTTCACTACCAACAATGTCAGTGTTGACAATAAAACTACACCAATTTCTCGTGGTGGGCAATTTCAATGTTTCATTCTTCGTAAACACACCGATAAATTTGGAGCGTGTGATTCGGTCACTTTTCATTACTCTCTGGAGTGAATTCGCGTCCATTTTAAAAGTCTGTGAAAACGTTCCTGAAATGGTTAATTTCTATTAGAGCTTGTGATTCGAGGTACAACAGTACACTAATAGGCGCGTCTATAGGGTCGGCGAATTCTAATCTGACTGAGATGTTCCCACTTTGCTGTGGACTTAAGTGTGTATTTACACTAGCAGAGAGGTCGGTCGGGGGTGATATCAAATGGGTAAAGGTTAAACTGATCGACAAATACTTTCTGCGTTATGCCAATCCCAAGTTCGTCACAGCCACCAGCAATAAGGGCCAGATTGCTGTAAGCTCTCGCGCAGAGCGGGAACACCGCGTCTGATGAGCAGTCCGTAACCATGGTCTCGCACAATGCAACGCCATTTACGTATAGAGTTATATTTTTAAGCCGAAATTCTCGAATTTAAAGGCGCTCTTTTTATACTTTCTATTCGTCGAAGCGTGATCCTGCATTCCAATTAATAACCTTTTAGGTAGAACTTCCAGAACCACGTTTTCTAGCTGCTTCGAGGCCAACTCTGCGAGCACCGTATATAGCTTCATCTGCACTCTGTTAATTGGGTATTTTACTGTTAGTTGTATTAAATTTTTTTCAATTTCTACATACTTCGGGGAACTTAATTTCACTCGCCGTACGCGCAGATATGTTTCCATGATGTGAATAACAACGGGCTTTACGCCCTCTTCTTGATCAGGTCCCAGATTTATGCAGATCTCAGGATTCGTGCTGTTGAGTTTTAGCTTCATGTCGATGCCGTTCATAAGCAGTTTCTCCTGGAACGTGAAGTCTGTATGAAGACGTCCAAAACATTCGTATATCTTTTTTTTTTAGAATTTTTAAATTTATCCTTTATACTACTTTCGTATTTAGTCTGATAATAGCCCTTGGCAATTAAAAAGGTATCCCTCGCTTCTTTTGAAAAGTTGAGGACATTTTTCCAAATTGGCTCGTAGGTGATAATACCCGCTCCTGCCGAGACGTTAACCTGATTTAAATACACCTCACACTGGCTGAATATGGAGTGTAGGAAGTTAGTTTCAGGGTATGCAGAGTAACTATCATCGCAGTCCGTTCCATCTGAATGGGCTATACGCAGTTTAGCGTACATGTGCATGCAGCTTGGATTTAAAAAGTATGGGCCTGAGCTGGGTATCACGAATTCTATAGGGGCGCTCGCTGAACTAATTGTGTTTAATGGGTTAATTGTAATAAGGTCGATATGCTCAATAGAAACCTGTGTAGGGGGTATATCAAAGAGGGGCAGTTCCGATTTACAACATTGTGAACTACATGGATGGATAAAACGCGCCATGACGAGTCATAAATAGTGCCACCTCTCTTTACAAGTAGTAATTAGCCTATGATTCGTGAGAGCAGTGTCCTCAGCTTATATCAGATAAAAAAATGATCAGCCATAGGCTTCATACGCTTAGAACACTTCTTTTTTATGTTCTTTTACGTTTAGCGCCACGTGTTGGTAACCCCTTCTTCCGGACAGCCCTCTTCTTCTTCTTTCCAACACCACGCATTTTTCTCTTTGCGTCTTTGATCATTTCGTCTCGTGTACGTTTTAAATGTTTTTTTTAGAGCTTCTTTAGGTTTAGTTCCACCCATTATGTCTTCTACCGCGTTAAAACCTGATTGTAACGCCTTCCTCAAGAGATATCTAGCACCCCTCTTCAACAATGGGACAGCGGTGCGTAGTCTGGTTGAAAAAATGGAGCCAAGCCCACTCCTACGCTATCTCACCCCTCGATAGACTGTGAAAGGCCTTCGGGTCATTATAACTCAATTCGACGAAAGTGTAGCTTCACTGTTAAGCTCCCATTACCGAATGGGAAATTATTTCCCTCAATCGTTCTTATATATATTGATATATTGGTTAATAGATTAGTCGCAACATTCACATAATGGGCTTGTCATATGTAATGCTCAAACTCTTCCCTCTATGGTTGGGAATGTGTACAATGCACAGCAGGCGCGCCTGGGTGTCCCCAACCAATTGATGCTCCACGATATTGCTGAAAATATAGCGCATGTCTGGGGATGGGTAGCATTCACCCATTTTCTCCAATTTCAACTGATACATTAAGCTGGACAAGTCATGTTGTGCCTCGTGAAAGGTATCTCTTTGGAGGGCTGCACCATATCGACCCTCGGCAACAACTGTGAACAGCTCTTTGTCTTTAATATTTCTACTAAGCGTTGATTTTAACTTGAACGTGCGTGCAGGTGTGTGTATGTTTACGACTTCAAAAAAGCAAATCGTTTGTCAACTCTTGTTTAAGCCCGTCACAATGTCCGTGACTGTCATAATGACCGACTCCTAGTATTACATTTGTATTATAGTACTGTACCTCACCGAACAGGACTGATCGCAAGTGTTGTCTAAGCTTATGCCTAATTTTTCACACTCATCGACTCTTCTAAGGATCAAAAGTATGATCTGCTCATTTTCAAGAGTTAAAAATTTGGTGGCTAGCTGGAATTCACAAACACCATCTTCGTACGAATCACGGTCCAACTCAATGGGCCAATGGAGTTCTGTTACAATGTTGGCCAGGGTGTTGTTAGGATGTACAGACTGAGAAGAGAATTGGAGTGTGACATAGAAGTGGATAGGCGCCATGTTCCATACTATTGAAGCTTCATTATTGCAGCAGCTTTTGTATAGGTGTTGAAGCTTTTCGGGTACCCTAGCCGTTTCACCAGGTTCATTTTTCTCTTTCCTGACCCTTTGCTGCCTAAAATTTTTAGAATTTTAAACACACTTTTTACTAAATTAAATGTCACTTTCTGCAACTCCTCGCGGTAAAAACCTCCTGCGATTTCTTCCCCATTCAAATCTTCAACGTAATACATCATTATCTCACCTTTAAGTCTCATAGCACCAACTTTAAAAATCTCACGTGTCCATCCTTGTTCAATCCCTTCGCGAATTTATTTCCCGAACGTGATAGTACATAATCATTGATTTTGAAACGTGTAGAGTGTGGTGGCGGTGCTCCAGCTCTTCTCACCTCTGTGCGCGTACCTCTTTCTAAAACTTCGTTAGGTGTTATACCAATCGTACGTTTATATATCTGTATGTGTTTTTGTGTTAAATAGCGATGCATGCGTTCCTTTATGGTCCGTTGAACTCTTTCAGCTAAAGAGGCCTTATGTATAGAACTGCTAGTGTAGTAACTGATATTAAACTCTGTCAGCACGTTTTGGTAGCTTTAGCAACTGTTTCAGGCGATCTATTTTTCAGAGGAATTAGCCACAGATATATAGAGAATATATCTGTTATGAATAGGATGTAATGGTAGCCATCATTATAGAGTGAATATCTTTGCATGTCTGTTAAATCCGCTTGCCAAATAGAGTCAATCGAAGCCGCTGTTGTTATGGCCGTTTTAAACCTTTTTCTCAATGGTTTATAAAGTGTATAAGCATCCTGCTCCCGCAAAAACCTCTCAACATCTTTTTTCCCTACTCCATCATTGTAAACACCTCTGTACAGTCTATTAACGCCGCCATAGGAGGCGGGGTTAGAAATGTCATAATAGCGTTTTCTTGATATGTCAGCCATTTGCATATTTTAGAGACACGTGGATAAGGTTGGCCGTTTGGTCTCTCTTCTTTCTCCTCTTCAGAGATGCTATTGTCCGGGGTGATGGCGTACTCAGTTGTGACACATGCGAGACTTGCTCCAAGTATTTTAACCTATTCAGATTTCCTATCAATGTTTTGGGGACATTTATTTGTTGTAGTCTTGCTTTAATATGCTTTCATCCTGATGGTGAGGTGAGGGCCTGTCCCACTTTCTCACCAGATCATGGACAATGTCACCGATATTGGATCCCTGTACCCTTGTTCCTTCAAGACCTCGCTTGTATCGGTCCACTGTATGATGGGGTCATCACTCAATAGATTATAAAGACTTAAGCTTTTATTCCGCAATGTATGTGGGAGACTTCTTTTTAATACACGCTCGATGTGTTGCGTTCCGTTATTCTTTGGTTGGTCATCTCTAACGTCGGGCCCAGGTCCTATGTCGCCATGCTCAGCGTTGCTCGCGCTGTGCCTAATAACCGCAGAGCCTCTTGGTTACAAGATCCTTTTCTCACCAAGCGACTTTTCATTGTTTAATAGGGCTAACAACTCGCTTTCCATTCTTTTAAGCCCATTTTACAGGGTTCTAGAACCGTGTCTGGAATCTTTGAACTTTGCAATGAAGCATACACCTCGTGCGGAATCACTACCACTTTCTTCATTATATTAATCTAGTGAGTAAAGGTCCCAAAACTGAAAATAAGATGGGGAAGAATGATCCCACTCTTTGTACAATAAATCGCTTTTTCTTCCCCACAGTTTGACTTTTACAAGCGAGCGCTCGTATTATGTTCTTGTAACGACGCAAGCGAGCCTTCTGAGTGGATTTCATTGGCACATTACATTTTACAACATTAAGACAGATTTCACAGATGCATTTTAAAAATTCGGAGTCGATATTTTTAACAAACATGTGTTACAGTGAGTGCCCGGGGCAATCGTTGATAGATTTTTATTAATTCACAATATTTCTTCAACCTATTTGTCATTCTGAAATATATACCGTTTCAGGCTCGTTTGGGAATATATTCGTTCTTAGAAGCACCCTAAACGTGTTTCGCGGGTGAAGGTCACAAAGCAAATATCCGTAACGCTGACTTGTGGCTTCTTTATAAACCTTCAAAAACTCCTTACGTTGATTCGGGAACATTTGATTGGCTAATACCCCAATTTGTGACACATCTCTACGTTGCGCGAATAAGACTAGATATTGTGTATTTAACGACACATCGCGCATGTATCTATTTTTGAAAAATAGATTCTGATTGATGAAGAATACGCTTATGTTAAGATGGTGGGAGAACACTGTAAATGTCTCGGCAAACGTTTTATCCATTTCCAACATGAGATCGTCAATTACAATGACTGTATGCTCATTTCCCTTTAACGAATTAACGTCATATACCTTTGTGAACAAAATATCATCTTGGTACTCGTTGAACACTGATTGATACGTCGAATAGCACCATATTACTTTATGCACAAATTTTGAGAACATCTCCCCCTTATCTTTAATGATTTTAAGCATAAACACAGTTTTACCACATCCTGTAGGGCCAGATATAATACATGGGCTTGTGAACCTGAATTTTTCTACAGATTCCATCTCTAACACGTCACACCCTAAGTGGGTCATTTACAAAATATAACAAAATTTAAGTGCTGCTCCTTATATTCTTGTTTTTCTTCTTCCACAGAACCGTGAATGACGAGTGTACAGCCCCATCATCGATATTACAGATGACCCGATGACCGTAGCTACAGACTCCATCCCCGCTGACGAACCCTCACCAGCGACATGTAGCACGCGACAATTCAAAGCGGAAGCATGATGAAGAACCCTCCACGTCAGGTATAAAGCGCCAGGATTGCGCCGGTTGTTAGACCCCAGTAATAGAGCCCCAACCCTCTACGTCTTACGACACAACCCCCACAATAGTACCTTCCTCAAATATACCCCTTATTCCTGTTCAATCCGGGTACTTCCTCCACACCAGCAGCAGCAGCTTCTCGTGCTGTGGAGGAAGGTATAACATTCGAGTTGGTGCGCAGCTACCCCCACCCTGCCCTGACTAGAAATCGGTACGTGGTCAGGGTTGACCCTGGATCCATGTATACAACGGTTTGGATGCGACGCGTAGTTGAACGTATTGTGGAGTTTGCCCTTCAGAACCGCGACGAACGTGAAGTCCGGACGAGGTTGTCCTTCAGGTTCGGTTCAGATGACGGGATGTAGATGATTTTTGGGTAGTAATACCGTTCAGACGCTTGGCAACTGTAGACATAGAATATATCTTGGGCGTATAATGCAGGCTCTCAAAGTAGTACAGCCTTCAATGGACAACTTCACGATAGATATTGACAGAGTATTCCGGGTTGCGGGTCATAGTGCCACACCTTATACTCTTAATTTCAATTCTCCGGTTATTTACAGAAAGCATTTAAACGTCGATCGTGGTTCGGCTTTATAGCAATAGTCTTAGCTCATATGTTCACTGTGCTAAATACATGGACACAAAAATTGGTGCCTACGGTTGTGCAGCGTGCCCGTAAACTGGCTTCAGATTGTAAGCTTGAGTTTGAGTGTAATATGGGTCCTGAAGAGCTGAGAAGGTAGAGCAGGAAATGAATGTTCGTATAGTTGTATTTGGAATGGATCATCGTAGGACTGTGTATGTTTTTAAAGCAGTGTGAGAGATCGTACAAGACCTCTACTTATTTTAGGATTGTCAGGAACATCGTATCTCCCCATCCGTAATATAAGGACTCTCTACGTTAGTTATGATAAAAATCGAAAATATGGAAGGCATCATGATTTGTGTAAGGGATGTCTCGAGTTTGCGGATGATATAGTGAAACATTGTGAGGAGTGCTACATGGTATGTGAGTAGTGTAAAAGCCCCAAATGTGAAAGTCGTGTAGTTGAAACCGAGAAGAGGGTGTAATGTGTGTAGACGTACATTTTTCAATAATAAATGCTTTGAGCTCCATAAATCAATTGGCACTTGCAGGAAAATGAGAATCTGTGAATGCGGCATGTTTCATATGGGATAATTGGGGTAAGTTTGTGCATAAATGCGATGAAATTCACTGTTCTACATGTCATGAAAAATATAAGGCGGATGGAGTGAAGCATGTATGTTATATGAAAGATGCTAAGCCTAAAAATAGCCTTGTATAACCGTGTACTACGATATAGAAACATACACGAACGCTGAAACCAAAGAGGTTATTCCACATTTACTCGTAAGTCAGACTATCTGTGATGAGTGCATGGAGATCGAGTGTGATGAGTGTCACAAATGTGGTAAACGGACAAACGTTTTTAAAACGATTGCACACGACAGCCCTGAAACTCTTTGTATCCTATATTGTCAAGTTAGCGGACAAGTTAAAAAAATGACTGTGTATTCTTGCCCATAACGGAGCAAAATTTGACACACAGTTCCTTTATAAGGAGTTGCTTGAACACGAGTCATCTGAGATATTTACAGGTGATCCCTTGAAAAAGGCAACAAACTAATACAGATGCAGATAAGAGGTAATGTACAGTTTAAAGACACCCTTGTTCACACCTTGTAAATTAGCAAAGCTACCCAAGGTGATGGGCGTAGCCGCTGAAGTTTCAAAAGGGTATTTCCTTACACATTCCTCACTAGCGAAACTTTAAATTACGTTGGACTACCTCCACCCAAAAATTACTTTACACCAACATGAGTGATAGTGAGCGTGAAGGTTTTGATCGCTACTACAACAGTTTTAATGAAGCTAGTCCGTACAATATAGCTGATGAATGTGAACGTTATTGCCTGAATGATGTGCGCGTGCTTAGAGTATGTTTCCAGGCCTTTAGAAGGATGTTCATAGCCCGTTTCAAATGCGATCTGCTGCAGGTCGCAACCACGATCGCCTCATTATGCTTTACGATGTTCAAGAATAACTTCATGCCTAAAAACACCTAAGCTGTCATTCATAGAAACAATCACCGCAGTTATGGGCACAAGGCTATTAACTGGCTCATACACATACAGCAACAGACCGGGGTATACATAAAGCACGCCCGCAACACGGGGGAAGTACCCGTTAAGGTCACTGGTCGTGTTTTTTGGGTTCATGGTCTAAGTGAGGATCCAACCACTGGAGAGAAGACTGTGTACTCCTTTAACGGCTGCTGGTGGCATGGATGCCCACGCCCTGAGTGTGCCGTCACAGGGGTCTTCCATGGAAGATCCCCCGCCGACAGCCGCGCATGGATCCGTAACCGCGATCAACTTATAGGCTCACAGTTCACTCACAAGATCGTGTGGGAGCATGAGTATGATGCACGGATGGAAACAGATGACCAGTACCGTGAAGAAATAAGGGCCATCAAGCGTTCAATGGTGTTGGACCTCAAATGCGGCGAGCTTGTTTGGGGCGTACAAACCATTCAAGCTATACTTTCCACCTACAAAGTGCGTGAAACTCCATTACTACGACTTCTGTTCTTTATATCCCTACGTGATGAAGAACAATCCGTACACCGTAGGTGCACCTGAAAAACTGGTGGGTCCCGCCATGCCAACCATCGAGGAGTTCTCAGCTAACTTGAATGAGCGTTACTTTGGACTCTCTTTCGTAGACGTGCTCCCCCCTAGCGATTTATGGATGCCGATCTTACCCATCGTTATAGATCACAAGCTCATGTTTCCCCCGTGCGTGAAGTGCGCAGAGGAGAACAACAGGGATTGTAACCATACAACCAATGAGCTTAAGATCAGAGGTGTATATACAAGCCCTGAGTTGGACCTAGCCGTTCGCCATGGCTACAGAATATTGAAGATACATGAGGTGTGGAGGTTTCAGAAGCTATCCAACCTATTTACCCCATATATAAACGCCTTTTTGAAGGATAAGGTAGAAGCATCGGGGTATCCGCGAGGAGTTGATACCGAAGATGAAAAAACTGCTTATATTCAGCATTACCGTGCCCGTGAAGGTATACAGCTTGACCGTTCCAAAATTGTTAAGAATCCTGGCAAGCGCTTTAGTGCAAAGTTGTGTCTAAACAGTCTTTGGGGAAAATTTGCACAGAACACTGGCAAAAGGAACGTTCATTTTGCACAAAGTTATAATGAAGTCTGGGATTATGCCAACGCTCCCGATAAAGAAGGTATGGAGATTGTGAATGTAGGTAATACTTACATAATAAAGGACAATATCACCGAACTGGCCACAGACACCTCACGGGTTACAAAGATACCTGTAGCCAGCTTCACAACGGCCTACGCTCGCATCAAGCTTTGGGGACTACTGCACTCTCTTGGGCCGAAGGTGCTGTACGCTGAAACAGATAGCGTAATATTCACAGAGAGGGAGGGTGAATACATGCCTGCTATTGGGGAATTCCTCTGAGAGTTAACTATAAAATCAAGGATGAGTATGGTAATGGTGCATACGCTGACTCATTTGTATCAACAGGACCAAAAACGTATGGGGTACGGGTGAGGGTGGGGGATGATATGAAATATATCGTGAAGGCTAAGGGTATCACGCTTAACCATGCGAACCGACCAGTTGTTAACTTTGACTCGTTTAAGGATCTAGTGTGCTTGGAAGATGAGGGCGACCAGCCACTCCAACTGACTGAGGGGAACCACAATTTTCGGGCGCAGAAACTGGGGTGTGTGAAGGAACTTAGATGCACGAAGGTATGCCGTAACACCTATTGAAAACGTTACCAGGTGCCTGGTACCTATGATACGGTACCCTTTGGATACCTTAATCCTTGATTGTTTATATATGAAAATGAAAATGAAAAGGTTTATTGGCAGACTATAGTCCATATGACAAATATTATTAATACAATGACAGTTCATATACTAAGGATAGAAATATATACAATTGATTAGAAATAATACTGCACTGTCGAAGTTAAGTGGAGCTACACCCAGACGTTTTCGTACCAAGAAGTCCATAGCTTAGAGGATAAATGGCAGGACTCATGGATAGCTTGGATGATCGGGTTGGTTGATTTTTTTAATTCTTTGCATTAGACTGTGTTGAGCACGTCTTGTTACCTCCGGGATGCTCGGGACATTGCGGGTAGCAAACATTTGCGAAGCTGAGCATCTCGGGGGTAATTTATCTAAGAGTCTAAAAGACCTGTTGTACAGCAAATTTAGGGTTCTGCCAGAACCTTTTTTATAATTCACCCAGAGTTGCTGACCATATATATTACTGCAGAAAGTACGGAAGAGTGTGTCTTTAGCTTCACTTGTACGGGTCTCCAATAAAACTTAGCCCCCCGCCCATGGCCTAAACCATTAGAGGTACAGTAAAACTAAATATACCTTACAAAAGAGAATTTAATCCTGCATTTAATGAGAAACAATTAAAACTTGGTGTTCCCGCCATTGGCTTCCAAGACAGCATGAATTCTCTTGCGTGAATAGATCTTGATCGTTACGCAAATTTGCTAGCTAAAACAGTTTCAATGTGTTGTGTCATTGTATCCTTCGAAAATCGATTTGCTGCAGGTTCTTGAAACAAGAGACATTCAACCTTGTCCTTTATAACTGATCCAATGTGTTCACAGACGTTCAGGTCAGGAGAATTTCCTAGCCATTCTTCATTTTCAAAGAAATCGATCTCATGGTTCCGCAACAACTGTTGAGTGGCTAATGCCTTAAAGCAGGGTTGCCTTATCGTGCAGAAGTGTGACCTGATGGACATCCATAACATTGTTTGGATTTCTTAGAAAAGGAATGACATGCTGGGATAAAATAATATCACGAAAATACTGTCCATCCCAACTCTGACCATTTGGCTTCAGCACCCACATGAGCTTCTTTGCAGTGAACAAACACACCAACACAGTCTAGACTTTTTAATAATTCGCGATAATGTTCATTGTCATCGATTTCATCTGGTGTTGTGGCCCACACTCGATCATTTTGGTAGTTAGGCCGACGTGTTACGTAAACAAAATATTCATCGGAGACAGCTAAATGCATGAAATCATCCATATCCCAATCTTCAAGATAATGGGCAAACCACATTCTGTCATCGATGTTAAGTTGAGTTTTTCTTGGCTTTGGAAGTTCATGCCAAGGCTTTAAACCTTGCCTATGACGGTACAGTCGAATGATCTCACCACTAACGATCTTTCCTCTCAATACTTCGATCTCTCTAGAAAGTTTAGCACAGCTGTTTTTCCGCTTACGCGTACCGCTTTCAATGATGTCCTTTGTTTCCTGAGAGAGTGGCAAATTTGGCCGCCCAGATTTGGTTGTATCCATTCCACATTCATCCAAAGTTTTATTCCAATTTCTTTTGACGAAGTCCTCACTTCTTCGCAACTTTTTGGCAACCCATGAACGTGTTATAAAGGTGGCTCCAGCATCACGAGCTTCCCGAAATGTTATTGCTCGTATGCGATCTATCACACGTTGCCTCTCCGAATCACCAATTAATTGAGAAGCCATTATATTATCACTTTATCAGCTACAGTAATTTTAATACCTGCAATAAATAAAGAATTTTATATATTTTTATAATCACTAAAAACTATTTCGATATAAGTAGGTAAACATGTAAGCTGCAAATGGGGGGGCTAAGGTTTTTTGGAACCCCTTACAGAAACGAAAGTTTCTTATGGTCATATTCGCTTTAGCACACAGGCTTCGAGATTGTTTTCTTATATCCGAGTCATCACTCAAGGAGCTGGTAATAGTTTGACCCAAATACTTAAACTCTTGTACTTCCTCAGTTACTTCACCATTCATTTTAAACCTTATATCAGCTGGCTGATTGCAGCTTCTAGGATGAAATTGCATAACTTTAGTTTTTGTAACATTAAAAAGAATATCATGTTTCTGCGAATACACTTCGCAGACGTTTAGTAGCCGATCCAGACCTTTAACAGAGGGGCTTATTAACACCATATCATCGGCATAAACTAAGTTATTTATCCTTGTGTTATCTATACAACATCCCACTGTTGACTCAGTAAGTGAAGCAATTAATCCGTCAATATACACATTAAACAGCATAGGGGATTAGGGGAGAGCAAGGAGCCTTGTCTCACCCCGCAAGAAGAACCAAAACACTCGGATAGTACATTGCCCCACCTAACAGTGAAAGATTGGTGGGAATACCAAAATTTCAATAAATTTAATATGTACATGAGTACCTTCCTGTCTTCTAGTTTTGCAAATAAAATATTGTGGTTCACCCTATCATATGCCTTACTTATATCAAGGAAAAAGCTATAAATGGTTGAATTACTGTCAATGTATTTAGATATTGTTTCTTTAAGTACATAGATACACAGGTCAGTTGAGTGGGACCTTTTAAAGCCAAACTGATTAAATGTCCATAGGAAATCATTTAATCGGAGTAACAAGAGTTTTTCTAGTAGTTTCGAGAAGCAGGAAGCGACAGCAATAGGCCTGTAATTATTGCTGGACAGAATGTCTCCGTACTTATTTTTGACAATGGACAAGATATATACCCTCATGAAATCTGCAGGGATATAGCTATGAGCGAGCATGGCTGATAGGAGCAATGATATATGCAGACATACTGCGTCATTTGCATATTTTAAGTGCTCATTCGATAAGTCATCTACCCCTGACGCAGAACCAGTCTTTAACTCTTTAATTAACCTCTTTACTTCAGAAAATGATATCAAAGTATTTTCCCTTGTCCCTCCCACAATCGTTTCGCTGCAATCTATCTTAAGATTATCCCTACTCACACTGTTAAGAATGTTAGAGTAGTGGTTTTTCCACAGCTTTGCAATTTCATCCTCCCCCGACACCCCATCGATTGTCGGAGGGAGGACATTTTTGACACCCGTTTGATTCTTAACAAATTTCCAAAATTTGTTATTATCGTTATTTATGCGAGCTTCACAGGCTTTTGATGCTCGAATAGACTCTTCTTCCTGTTTACATCGCCTTATGGCCGCCTTATTCTGACCCCGACTTCTACACATATTTATGTATATTGGTCCTAATCTGGGTCTGCCATGAAAGCACCACAATTCATAGGCGTCTTTAGATTCCCTCTTCAGGGGGGCAATAAAATCATTCCATCCAGGAATAACCTTACAGTAGTATGATAGTTGTAAGATTTAATCAGGGGGCTTCCTGCTTCTATTAACAGGGATATTATCTTACTATAATACCTATCTATGAGTTTACAGTGAGAATCATTTGAGCAAGGATTATTACAGGCAAGGTGCAAAATTTCTAAATTATTAAAGAGGTGACATATATATATATATATATATATATATATATATATATATATATATAGTGGACCTAGTTTTAACCGTTTAAGGTGATAATGATTTAATTGTATGCAATGATTGATTAAGGCAATGACTGACTGATTGCTTATTAATGAAAGGCTATTTGAGTAGATCCACCATACTATTGGAAGTGACAGGAAATGGCAGCGAGGTCACCATCTTGGTTTACACCCAAGCAAATTAATATTAAGGTTATGAAAGACACCTTATGTTTTTGTGTAGTTTAATTAAGAAAATATTTATATTAATTTTCACAGTGAAAATACAATGGTAAGACTGACTAGAAAGCTTAACAATTCGATAATGACCTTTGAAATGCGCTCGTTTATGTGAGGCTTAATGGTATACAAAATGGGACACAACCTGAAATATGAGATGGTGAATACAAAAATAATGCATGCACGTAATAATATAACAAATAGGTTATGTAATACACCGATTAGGGAAGCTACAGATTATGCATAAATGATCTGTGAAAGACGCCTATTAATGACACAGAAAGCGCGTACGTTTTGGTACACTGAATAGAATAAGTCTCGGTACTTAAATAAAGCCGTGAAAATAAAGCCGTTATTTATTAACTGTGGTATAACAGAGAACTAACGGTAATTAATTGATAGTTTACGTTATACTTATAACATAGACTTAGCTAATAAGATGAAATGTTAATAGCTTAATTGACACGTATAAATAATACTCATCGATGGTATGTAAATGGCATGCAACATAGAACATTGAATGGGCCTAGTAAATGATATAAAGAATGCACGTGCGTTTGGTACATTGAATGGAAAACATGACACTCTGATTAAGTAGGCTAGATGATTGAATGGGCCTAGCAACGATATAAAGAAATGCCCGTGCGTTTGGGATAGGCCTAAGGATAGTGGAGGGAAATATACACTGTATATGAATTAGGCCTGCAGTAGAGGACTTATTTATCGCACAAATACAATAGTGAACACAACAGCGGATGTGAATTACAGGTTCTGAAGGACACTTGAATTAGGAAAATGGTCTACTGCGTTATTAACGGGAGTCAATTGGAACGTTTAATTACTCACTTTGGGAGCATGGCCTGCTGTTCGGCGGTAGGCTAATGCAGGCTTCACAAGAATACTTAGAATATGATGTACTTAGCTTACCCGGACGATGTAACGCTGTTGAAAGGGTGTTGAAGAGGAAACTAATACCGTGAGTGTCGTTGATCGTCCTCTGGAAGCTGGTCGCTCACGCGTTGGTCGTGTCGTGGATTAGGCCTTTTTGCGAAGGAGATGTAGGCCCGGTTGTGGTTGTCTCTTGGAAGTTTGTTCCGTAAGTCAAGGTATGATGGGCCTAATGGAGTCTCGTAGACGACCGTTCTTCGTAAAGCGGTAAAAGCTGACCAGATGTGGAGTGATTTGGGCTTGTAGCTTTCGCCGTCGAGTCACGCAATGTGTCCACCTTGAAGATGCTTCTCGTAGCGTTGCAACCTTGCCGGTGCTCTCGAAGATGCTTGATAACCGGTTTATGCGGTAATGAAGAGACCAAGGGGAATTCCTGATGCCGTTGGGGTTTGCTGCGGCAGTATTGGTGGATCACTTCCAATGATGCTTCGTTTCTTGAATGTGGTGTTGAAGTGAGCCTTGGTCTTGAGCCGGTTAAAGCTGATGAGGGGTGACCACGTACAGAGTAGTCGAACGAAATGGAAGCGCTAACGAAGTGAGGAGGAGTGAGAGTGGGTGCTCGCTTTTATACGTAGTTCCTGTGACGTAGAACTTCGCAAGATAAGGATTTGCGTTCGCGCCCTGGGGGAAGAAACAGAATCTCCATTGTTTGACTCTTGCCCACGTGTGTTTTCCAAGTTCTTTGATGATAGCGTGGAAGTAAAGGATCTGTCTATTTGTTGGTCTATTTCTTGTCGATCCGCTACACACACACATATATATATATATATATATATATATATATATATATATATATATATATATATTGTTAACGATATGCTTATTTATTACGTATATTTGTTTCAATTAGGGTTTCATTTTCTCTTTTGTGTGCGTGCGTGTGTACAATCCTAAGTTCCGCCCACTGTGGGCGCGATCATGTGGCTACTGCTACTACCTGGACATATCTCTACCCCGGCGTGCTCATTTGACCTCTGCAAACCCTGGAGCCAGACGTGTATTTTCTCACGTAGACGAAAAATAGTGATGGCTACTTTTGATATTGCGTGTTCGACGTTTATGAAGTGGTATTCGGTAAAGTCGGAAGATGTGGTGAATACTGAAAGACGACCTACCCCCCACCTTCATTTGAGACTTTTAAGTTTACATTGAATCGCACGAAGGAACAAGATGTTCAAATACTCTATGGATATTCTGGCAAGAGTATTGCGGGATTTCGCAGCATGATCGATGTAATGGACTGAGTTGTAGGGCTAAAGTGCATAAAAGCGTACATATACAGTGAGGTGAAAAAAACAACGCGTGCAGAAGAGAAGCAACGGATATGGATAATGAGTCTTGTTGATGAGTGGTATGACAGGAGGTATTATGCCATGCTGCATCATACCAAGTACGCGTACCCTGCGCTGAGAATGTAAACCTTGTCATCATGGACAAGCTAAAGTACTTTTACCACTACATTCATATATATCATGACGAGGTTCGCAGTGAGGTTGTGGCTAAAGGCCTGTGCGAGTATCTAATAGAATTTAGAGACGAGTATCGATTGCTAAACAAAAAAGATAGATACGGTCACATGTTTCTCTCAAATAGTGCACCGGATCGTTAATGTGTGGAGAGCGTCTAGTGCGCATAAAACATTAAAACTGAAAATACCCCATGTGTCGGAAAATCGGCAGGTATAATGGTTACAAGTACTCGCGTCATTCATGCTAGACCAAATCCGTGCACGATTCAACAGCTTATGGTGTGACTCGCTACCCCGTCGAGCCGATCCACTCACCCGTGGCTCATAGTCATCTCAGAGCTTGAACCGACTGGACGTGCACTCCTCGAATACGATGGAACTTCCTTTGAGAAGCATTCTCAATGCCGCGTACGACGTGTCAGTGACGAAGTCATTGCTCGTATTCAGGCGTGAAACTGGTGCCATTAACTATATACTTGAAACGACTTGCAGCCAAGCAAACTCTGGTGAACGTAATGTTATTTATTTAAGTGTTGAGGAGATGAATAGAGTCTTCGTGATAGTTAAGAAGTGGGGTGAGGACCGTTATAAAATACCTGCAGGTGTAGGTACAAAAAGAGAACAGAGTAGTGATGCCCCCTCATATGCCATTGTTTGTACGTTGTGCATAAATAACGATCAGCCATGCATTCATATACGACTGATGTGGAAGAATGCATCTGATAATAACATTCTTGTCCCCACACGAAACCGATTCATCCTCGACAGAATGTTTGAAATCGTCGGATTCCGAAAGCTGAAGCCTATATTAGACGCGCGTGTTACGGATATGATTTATTTTGACACGGATTTTGAATACGCATACACCGCTCTGCTCGACGAATTTATTGAATGTAGGAATGAAGAAGGCGAGAATGGTCTAGAGCTTGATGCTTATTTAAAAGGTTTAAACTCTTCGAAATATCCTCAACTTTGGTACAAAGGACTTGAGCGGTACAGGGCAGAGCTCGCCTACACTGTTCACCCTGAAGAATTGTACCTCTATATAATGAGCAGCTGTCGTTACGACTTGAAAAATTATTTCAATTGCCGCTATGCGTTGTGAAGAAGAGCTCACGATTGAAAAGCTCGGGACGGTAAGAAAAAAAACATCAATTGGAAAGGAGTGTTTATAAACTTGTATTTAATAATGATGTGGTGGCTAACGATACCTCTTTGTGCGTGCTTTTGATTGTATTCTATCCGTGTTTAAAGAAAACTTACAACCGAATGTAAAGTGGGCACAAAAATAGTATTGAACGATATGAAGGCCATTTACATCGAATATAGGAGCCCGCACACTTTGATCGGTGAAATAATGTTAAATCGTATTTACTGCGTAGTGCAAAGCAATAATGATGTGACTGTAGACTCGATTACGTGCGAGTTTAGTGTTTTAGTTAAACGCAGTAGAACATAAAGTATTTTGCTGAATATTTATTTTCAATATATTTAATTATTTAATATAATTGTGTATATATATAATATATATTATATAATATATATATATATATATATAGTTATATATATTCCCTGTACTAATATGTTGATGATTATACTCCTTATAAGACAGCGGGTGCTCGGATGAACTCTCAATATGCGTATGGCAGGAGCCAGGCGAACACTTCTCTCTCCTTCTTAGGTTGAGGTTTAGGTTAGGTTTCCCTTTGGGGGGGTGAGGCCGTCCCAACTTCTCCCCCAAAGAGGTTAGTTGGACTCGGGGAGTTCCCCTTCATTGCAGATTGGGGTATAACCCTCCCTTTGTTGGATAACCCCTCACCCTTTGTTGCATAACCTCTTGCAACATCCCTCCCCCTTTGCAACATTGATCAACATTTGCAATTGCATTGCACTCTCTCCTTTTGCGGTCATACTACTGCCCTTGACGATTGATTTGGTTAGGTCGTGATATTTTCGTTAGTTAACCTTATAAAGCTAACTAAAGAGGGCTGGGGGCCCTGATCTTCAGGTGATCCCGTATTCGGACTACAGTGGATTTAATTTTCTCAGAAGAGTTCCTTGTTTTATGCACGGTCTGTGTGCATCATATATATATACAGGGTGGGCGGAAAGTAGCTCCCTATTTTGGATTGGTAAAAAAATACGTATATTATCCATTTATTTCAGAAGAAATAATATGAAAAGGTAGGCATACATGGTAGGTTTTCTCTGAAATTCAATGTGGGCTCCAACTCTTTCCACCAGCTTCTGGAGCCGCCCAGGAATGGCGTCCACTGACTTTAGCAGGAACTCCGGCGGGATGGAGGACATGACTTCCCGAATTCGGTCCTCCAGTCTTCCAATGTCCTCGGTTTGGTGCGGTAGACTTCTTCCTTTCCCACCCCCAAAGAAAGAAGTCGCACGGTGTCAAGTCGGGGGCTCCTGGCTGGCCATTGATGTGGACCACGACGACCCATCCAACGCCCAGGGAAGTGGGCATCCAGCCACTCACGGACAACAAGAGCGAAGTGCGGAGGGGCGCCATCTTGCATAAATATCAGATCGTCGATGTTCTCCCATGTGCTGACAACCGGCCAGACCTCGTTTCGCAACATAGCAAGGTACCACTCAGCATTCATGGTGTTGCGCAGAAGGAACGGGCCCACAACCTGATCTGAGGTCATACACACACACACCGTTACACTGAAACCGATTCTGCCGTTTTTCAGCGGTAACCGTGCGACTTCTTTCTTTGGGGGTGGGTAAAGGAAGAAGTCTACCGCACCAAACCGAGGACATTGGAAGAACTGGAGGACCGAATTCGGGAAGTCATGTCCTCCATCCGCCGGAGTTCCTGCTAAAGTCAGTGGACGTCATTCCTGGGCGGCTCCAGAAGCTGGTGGAAAGAGTTGGAGCCGACATTGAATTTTAGAGAAAACCTACCATGTATGCCTAACTTTTCATATTATTTCTTCTGAAATAAATGGATAATATACGTATTTTTTACCAATCCAAAATAGGGAGCTACTTTCCCCCACCCTGTATATATATATATATATAATATATATATATATATTATATTGTGTGTGTGTGTGTGTGTGTGTGTGTGTGTGTGTGTGTGTGTGTATAAATGGTGGAATATGTTAAGAGTAAAATAAATAAAAAATTCTTATTAACTTTACTTGAATTAAAAATTTTAACATCATAATGGATTGAACAGAACTTAATCTACCTAATGTATTAAACATAACCTATCCTACTGTAACCCTCTAATTTTTTTCGAACCTAAAATGAAAAAAATTAGTTAGTATTTGACTTCATAATAATACGATAGCAGTGCCTTTAATACAACAGCAGCTTTGGAAAATATTTGCTTAGCATTACATTCCATGCATTATATAACCCTAGTCCTATTTTCCCGATAATCGTGATGTGCTCCCTGATAGTTCCCCGCTTTGGATCTCCACAAAACTAACCTCCTCCTATATCTTTCTTTCACCTTTACACAAGGAGGCAGCAACTTTCCCTACTGGTTTAAACCTTCATGCACCACTATACACCCACCCTCTCCACACAGTCCTCTCCTTCACCATCCTCATCACCTCTTCTCACTCCCTATAATAATATAAGAATTTGTAATGTCATTAATTACAGATTATTGATGGGTCACCAATTTGAACTTCCGCCCAAATAAATAATGTCAGTAATAAAGGAGATTAATAGCAGTCGTTGTTTTTTTTATTTAGTAAAAATAAAAGAATAATTACTCACACTGATCAACAATTAGATAGTTTATACTGAAATTGCAAATATTACAATTATTAATTGCTCGGAATAAAAGAGTCATTGCATGGAGAACAAAGTACAGTGATTCAATGGTATGTCATCGTATTTTGTTTTTTTAATAAAAAAATTTACTAATGTTTAAAAAGAAATTTACTAATATTTAATAAGAAATTTACTAATGTTTAATGAGAAATTTAATAATGTTGGTTAGAGTATAACAAACTGATTAAAATTGTATAAAATTAAGATATGTAAAATGAAATTGTTTAAAATATAAAATAATAGTTGGCAACAATTGAAACACTGAAAGCCGAAGGCATACCCAGACGAGTTGTCATTTGGACTATTGTTGTTTGAAGTTTTTTGAGGTTTGTCAATCGTGCTGATAAGATGTGTTTCAGTGATTTTGCTAATTTTTAAGCCGGGCTTTTCCCCCGGTTTGTGTTTGTGTAGATTTACTTAATCGTCTTATTTCGATTGCGTGCTAAATTAGCTGGATCCCTATCAGGTGTTTAGTTCGGATAGCCTACTATCTTTCGATCGGCAACCCCATCTGAGGATGGGGTACTTCTGCCCTCCAGTCGTCTATTGTTTCTGCCGAAGTGCATTGCGATTCGGATGGCTTTCAGGCATTAAAAAGGGCTAGGTCCTCAGACTGCCTTAAGGATGTTCCCACTTCAAGCGCTCACAGAAATCTCAGAGTCACGTACCAGGTCCTTTCACCACTGTGCCTGTTTCAAACTCCTTTTTCAGTGCTAGCTTTCCTGCCCTCTAGTACTAGCACTATCTCTGTTGTCCATAGCACCTGGCCCTCCGTGGGTGGGCACAGTGCCGACTCCAATCTTTGGGGCCCCTAATATATATATTATATATATATATATATATATATATATATATTATATATATATATATATATATATATATATATTATATATATATATTTCGCACAATAAAATGGTTTATATACAATTAAATATACAAAAATCTTATAAATTTATTTAGATAGATATATATCACATATTCAAAACCTTTCTCTCCTGGCTTTTTTTTTATCGCAAATTCATCAATAATATCATAGGACAGCTTCCGGCCTACCTCCCGATTGATGCTCATGATGGCAAGCCCACTCAGACGTTCTTGTGCTATTGTTGACCTGAGGTACGTTTTAATTAGCTTCAACTTGGAGAAGCTCCTTTCAGCTGTGGCTACGGTCACTGGAAGAGTGATTGCAATTCTGAGAGCAATCCATAGGTTTGGATATAACTCTATCAGCTGCTTCTCGTGTATGTAAGTCAGCAATTCCAGTCAAATAAAAGTCATCTTCTGAGATGGCAGATCTGATGGCACACATTAGGCGTTTGTTTACATTTTAATTTTTATGATTTTTAACCAAAAAAAATTGCTAGATTTTATATGGAAATAAAATGAATGGCGCTGGAAGAGTTTAAAAAACTAAAAATTTAGCCCATTTCTTTTATTTCTGTCACTCATTCTTTAATTAATTTTTTTTATACCGCTCGGTGGGGGTCTCCCGCCTCGCGGGGCCCCACGCACACTGCCTGCGTGATCTGCGTAATGGAAGAGCCGTTGCTGGGTGGGCCTGCTGATGGCCGTCCAGTTTCCGATGATTGTGAGGTTCTTGGTTCTAATTCCGGTTCTGCGATAAAAGTTGCCCCTACGCTTCCTTTCAAGACTAAGCCCCTCCTGCGTCGTGACCAACATCATGAAATTCCTTCTTACGTCTATATGACTGCTGTCTCTGATAACACTGGTCTACAGCCAAAATGCTTCGGAAATAAAAGTAGTCAATCTTTACTAATTTTGGGTCACTGAATACGAAAATGATGCCTAAAATTGCCAGTTGGCTCTATTTATAAAGATATATCAGGCAACCCTGCACCCTAATAACTGGACTGCATCTGTCGCGTAATATGTAGACGCCTGTGACCCATCGACGCAGTGACTCTACTGCGCATGCGCGTAGTTATATATTTTTTATTTTAATAAATTAATGTAAATATATACATATATATACAATAAAATGTAATTTTAAATTTATCTATTACATTATGTATTTGTAAATTATTTATTAAAAAATAGATTGGATCATTTTAACATATTGCTTCCCATAATGTTTTTGATATTAATATAAATAGAATACTAACCTAACTTAACCTTACCTAATTTAAAATTATTAAAATGCAATGTAATTACATTAATTTATTAAAATAAAAAAAATATAACTACGCGCATGCACAGTAGAGTCAAGGCGTCGATGTGTCACAGGCGTCTACATATTACGCCACAGCATCAGTTCATTCGCAGAAGTCATAGAGTGCACCCTTGTCAAACTCTTTTTAGTGTTTGCTTTGGAAACTAAATTTGAAACTGGTTGAATCGGAAAAGGAAATCTATGCCTTTTGCAGTGCCAATGGTGTGGAGGGAACCAATAGATCATGTCAGCAATTGTTACTTCTGCATGGTGCCTCCAGTCAAGAAAGGTATTTGCAAGAAGAAAAAGTGGATTTTACAATATCCGAATATACCCTCTGCTATACGCCCGGTACCTCACGGCGAAGGACTACCCGTTCCTGAGCCCCCACACTCATTCTCCCTGGAGTCAGAGGACGAAGAGAATGAAGGAACCTGCGAAACTTGTGAGCCTTCAACTTCACAAGACCCTGAATTTGTTTATAACTTGACAACTTCTAAACCGCACATGATAACTCAGAATGAATTAAACGACCTTATCAGAGATTTAGAACGGCTAAAGAGTAAGGCAGAGCTGTTGGGTTCCAGATTGCAGCAGTGGAATCTCCTCGCTGTAAATGTTAGAGTGTGTAAGTTTCGTGACCGTCAAAAAGATTTTGTCCCATTCTTCATTATGGAAGGTGACCTTGTAGCTTGCAACGACATCGATGGTCTGATGGCAGCTCTCAACATTATTCACAATCCTGATGAGTGGAGACTGTTCATTGATTCATCGAAGTTGAGTCTAAAAGCTGTTTTGTTGCATGTTGGCAACGTATTGCCATCAATTCCAGTTGGTCATGCAGTCCACATGAAGGAAACATATGACAACATGAAGTTGCAACTTTTTGAACTGCATAAACCATGACAAACATCAGTGGCAGGTTTGTGGTGACTTGAAAGTTGTTGCTATCGTGCTTGGACTGCAGCCGGGCTACACTAAGTATTGCTGTTTTCTGTGTGAATGGGATAGTCGGCTAGGACTTCTCATTACATCAAGGATTGGCCACTCCGACACTCATTGGAACCTGGAAAAAAAATGTTCAGTATCCTCCACTTGTAGAATCGAGCAAGATTTTGTTACCACCCTTACACATCAAACTGGGCGTCATGAAAAATTTTGTTAAGGCTATGGATAAAACGGGGACAGCTTTTAAGTACCTCGGTGGTAAATTCCCAAAGCTCAGTGAAGCAAAAATCAAGGAGGGTGTATTTGTTGGTCCACAGATCCGCGAGCTTCTTAGAGATGAGGAGTTCGACCGTATCCTAGGTGGTGAGGAGAAGACAGCGTGGAATGCTTTCTGGTTAGTTGCAACCAATTTTCTCGGAAATACCAAAGCTGACAATTACAGGGAGCTGGTGGAAAACCTGCTGTTGTCCTATCCAAAAATGGGCTGCAATATGTCTTTAAAGATACATTTCCTCCATTCGCACCTGGAATTTTTTCCGGCCAACTGCGGAGCAGTCAGCGATGAACATGGTGAACGTTTCCACCAGGATATCTCAGCGATGGAGAAACGCTACCAGGGGAAATTGAGTCCATCATTGTTAACAAACTACTGCTGGACAATAACAAGAGATGCTCCAGAAGTTGAATACAAGAGACAAGCAAAGAAGCGACGGGTTGAATCAATATAAGTGACTGCATTATACAGGTATGTTACTAATATATGGTATACATATACGCAAAATGTGTAGCTTAAATTTTCTTGGAAACTGTAGCCAATCGACTGTTTTTATGGTCATATTCGTTTTCAGCACCCCAAAATCCATAATAAGAAACATTTTATCTCCGAAGCACAAACTTTTTCAAAATTTGTAGACCAGTGTAATGTTCGGCTCACTAAGCTCAGTCCCTTTGCCCTTAAGCGGGGTATTGAGGCCCTTTGTGGGGAGGTTAGGTCTGTCAAATACTGTAGGAGTGGTAGGTTTTACTGCAAGCTTCTCCATCTTAGCTGCGAACCCTTCTTAATGCAACCTCCTTCTTGAACAACCAGTACAATATTAAGGTAGAATTGGCATCCAAGTTTGATACGATGCAAGGCATTATTCATGCACCAGAATTGCTAGTTGATTTAGTTGAGGATATTTTAGAGGAACTAAAACCTTGTGGTGTTTTGGATGTGAGACGACTTACACGAGGTAAGAACAGGGTTCCTACGAGAGCTTTGGTACTTACCTTTGGTGGGAAGGTTCTCCCTACTAAGATCTATTGTGACTACCTCAGTTATACTGTTGAGCATTTCTTTCCGAGACCTCCGCATTGCTTTAGGTGTCAACGATTTGGTCGTGGCCGAGATGTCTGTCAGAATAAGCCCCTCTGTGGGAGGTGTAGGGGGTCTCACTCCCTACCAGATTGTGAAGGTCCGGATGGTTGTGCAAACTGTCATGATCCCCATCCCGCCTTCTCCTCCACTTGTCCAGTTTACTTGAAGGAGCAGGCTATAGTGCGATACAAATGTTTGAATAATGTCTCTTTCTCAGAGAGAGGTCATTTTCCCAGGTAGCCAGGACAGACCCACCCCATCTCCCCTTCAGCTCAGTCTTTTCCCCTAACTCCACCTGTCCAGCCTAGACCCAAGCCTTCGCCTTCCCCGGTATGCCCTCCAGTTTCTTCTGCACCCCCTACAATTATATCTCCCTATCCATTTACTGTCAGAGAGACCTCTTCGCTTCCATACGGTCATTTGCCCTCCTTGCCCACTCCTGGCCCGTCTCTCTCTTCCCAGTCTGCCTCTCAGCCTCCGCATACTAAGAGCCTTCGGGCTGTCAGTGGTCTCACCAGCTCCCAGTATTGGCAGCTGGTGAAGGATGTTCGTGACCTTATGTCCAGGAATAAATCTCCTCAACAAATTGTTAACAGACTTGCCTCTTGTGCTAATACAAATAATCTTGTTCCGAATAAAAAACTTGCTTCCGCCAAGGGGATGCGTCTCCTCTTCACTCCTGAAATTTTACACAGTGGAATGTCTAGAGCCTTCGTGCACGACTACCCCAGTTGCAGAACCTAATTAGCACCTATTCTCCTGCCCTAATTGCCTTACAGGAAACTCGCCTATCCCAACCATTCTTCCCTTATTTCAAACACTACACATTCTATAGAAAAGATAGGAATGCCCATGAGGGTGATGTTGCTTTACTGCTTCATGCTCTTCTTCCTGGCACCCCCCTGCCTTTATATACTCCACTCGAAGCAGTTGCAGCACAGGTTCCACTCTTTGGTAGAGCGACTACAGTCTGTTCTTTGTACATGCCCCCCGGCTTTACTCTTACCTTACAGTTGCTTGATGATCTTGTACAGCAACTGCCAATTCCCTTCATATTATTAGGGGACTTCAATGCCCATCACTTTTGTTGGGATCCTCCTTTTGCGACGAGAGAGGGGTCCTCCTTGCTGACTTCCTTTTGGACAACTCCTTATTTTTGTTTAATTTTCCCAAACCCACTTACCTCTCTGATGCTACAGGGACTTTCTCCTCCATTGATCTGACCATTTGTAGTGGACCAGTTCCAGTTGCTCTGAACTTTGTGATAGTGACCATTTTCCTATCTTTCTGCAATCTACATCCTCCCTTTCTCCCATTCAACGACGTTTCCACTTCAATCTGAAAAAAGCTGACTGGAGTGCTTATGCCCATTTAGCCAACTTGCCTCCTCCCTGTCATGATGCCGATCTGGATTGTACAGCCATTTCTACCTCCATACTAACAGCCGCCTCTGCCTCTGTTCCATTGAAGTCAACTAGCGTTAATCCTAAGTATAATGCAGCATGGTGCAATGCTGAATGTGAAGCTGCTGTTTTGTCACGTAAGAGGGCCTCCGTAGCTTTCGAAAGAACCCAATTCTACGTTTATTTATCAACTACAAACATGCTCGAGCACTTTCTTGACGCACTGCAAAATTAGCAAAGCAAACCTCTTGAAGGAACTATGTTAACAACATCTCCTTTGGTGCACCCTCATCTGCAATCTGGAGAAAAATCCGAGCCTTTCAAGGCTCCTCCTCTATGCTGCCACGTAAGGTCTTAGTTAAAGATGGCATTCCATACTCTGACTCGGCAGTGGTCTGCAACATGCTCATCTTTCACTTTGCTACTGTCAACAGCATTCGAAATTACACCGAACCCTTTGTTTATAGAATGGCCGAAGCTGAGCTCTCGCATATATTTTTTCACTCTGATAATGGGGAAGTTTATAACACTCTCTTCACGCTCTGCCTGAGTTGTTAGACTCTTTACATCATTCTGGCTTCTCCCCTGGACAGGATGGTATCCATTATTCCTTTTTGCAACACCTGAGTTCTTCTGGTAAGCTTCAGCTTTTACGCTTCTATAACTCACTTTGGCTTACTCACTCCTTCCCTACTCAGTAGAAGTCAGCTCTGATTCTCCCCTTTCTCAAGCCTGGAAAGCTTCCAACTGATGTTCAGTCATACCGCCTTATTGCTCTCACTAGCTGCCTTTGCAAAGTCTTTGAGAGGATGGTCAATAGGAGGCTTCTTCTTTACCTGGAGGATAGCTCTCTTTTAGATCTCCATCAGAGTGGTTTCCGCAGGGGCTTTTCCCCTTATGATGCGCTTACCCGTCTGGAATGTGGTGTACGGGAGACTGCCTTACGGGATGAATACCTTGTGGCTGTATTTCTTGATATCTCCAAGGCATTTGACTCAATCTGGCATCATGGTCTTCTGCTTAAATTACACAATCTGGGACTGCGTGGCCATTTAGCTCACTTTATTGCCAACTTCTTGCTACACAGACGTATATCAGTATATTCTGATAACCATCTATCCGAGACTTTTGAGATTGAGATAGGGGTTCCTCAAGGCAGTGTACTTAGTCTCATACTCTTTCTGATTATGATGAACGACATCTCCGCTGCACCCCCTTCTGTCTTATACTCCATGTACGTTGATGATTGTGCCTTTTGGGTACCTTCAGGTGACCTCTATGAGGCCTTAAAATATGCTCAGGACATGCTAGACGCTTTAATTGACTGGTCTCATGACTGGGGATTGAACTTTTCTGTTGCAAAAACGAAGTATATGGTCTTCACCAAACGACCTATTCTTGACCATCGTCCACTACACTTAGACTCCTTTCCCGTTGCGCGAGTAACTGAATATAGAATTTTAGGGATGATCTTCGATCAAAGTCTGACCTGGAAGTCCAACATTGACTCTATCAAAAATCGGTGTACCAAACCTCTTTCTATCCTGGGATATCTCTCCAACACGACGTGGGGATCCTGCAGGGATACCTTATTTCGGCTGTACAAAGTTCTGGTTCCATCAAGAATTGACTGTGGAAGTTTCTTATATTCTCCTGCTGTATCTTGTCATCTCCTTAAATTAGATAGACTCCAGTATCGAGGCATTCGACTTGCTATGGGCGCACTGCGCTGCACCTGCACCGTCTGGTTGTTTTAGGGTGGGACAGACACACACACACACACACACACACACACACAGCATTAGCCTATTATAAATATATATAGAGAGATAAATAATAATAACAATAATAATAAATAAATAAATAAATAAATTATGCACTTCATTAAATAAAATTAAATTATTTTAGTTGTAATTAAAGGGTGACTATGCTTGTTTTATAGGTAGGTTTAAAATTTTGGAGCGCAAATGTGACACTTGCATTTCTATACAGTGTATAAAACCAAGGTTATATATAGTAGAACTCACTTATTTGACTCTCGGATAATTGATTCATCCACTTATTGCACTGAAATTTGGTGGGAACGGATCTTTCTAATGCTAAATACCGGGTGATTACAAATGATCTTCCTAATTTTAAACCTTTATTATGAAAACACTAACAAAGCTACAGCGATCCCCATACATTTTGTAGCATATCATACTGAACTTTTCGAACAGCCTCATGTATCCTTTCCTTCAAATGTTCCAAAGTTGTTGTCATTGGTGGAACAAAAACTTAATTTTTGACATAGCCCCAGAGGAAGAAGTCAAGGAGGGTTAAATCGGGCAAACGAGCCGGCCAAGGAATGGCCCCCACGCCCGATCCAACGATCAGGCAATTGCTCATTCAGAAATGTTGTAACCTCATTGTGGAAATTGGGTGGCGCACCATCCTGCTGAAATCACACATCAGCTTTGTCCTCCAGCAGCTCGGGCATCAGCCACAGCTGTAGCATGTCGCGGTAAAGAGCACAAAACACGTTAACTTTAGGGCTATCTGTGACGTCTTCAATATTACAAATAAAAATTCCATGAAATAGCCTACTCTTTATTTGTATATTTTGCTTTTCGCTGTAGCTTTATTATTTTTTTCATAATAAATGTTTAAAATCGGGAAGATCATTTGTAATCACCCGATACATCGCTTAATTGACTCAGTTGACTAACGCTTGACTATGCGTGGCATGATGCAACTTCAGTGACGATCAGGAACTGCTGGGGCAAAGGTGGCTACAAAGTGGCCTTAATGAGTGCCCATCGGCCTTTGTAGAGCCTCCCTAACATATGGAACCCGCCACTTTTGACAAGTGGACCAATATCGACGCTAATTTACAAGCCACCGCGACTTTGACGGAGCATGAATTCGTGGAGGAGGTGAAGCAGGAATTTGGTTTCAAAGTTGATGAAAATAAAGAAGAATAAGAATAAGAAGTCATCGTTCCTTCAATCGGGGAAATGAGAAGAGCAATGGATTTTCTACGCCGCGGTATGATTCACAAAGGATGTGACTGAACTTTTGAGGTCCTTTGGAAAGGATGTGAATCAAGTCTGTGATGCTGGCATGAAGCAAACACATATACAGCAACATTTTAAGAAGTTGGGATAAACATAATAAAATAATTATTATAAATGATAGAGTTAAAGAACAATGATAAAAGCAGGCATTAATGCTTTAAGTTTTATTTAATATAGTTAGTAAACCTCCACATGATATCCACTGTTCACAATAACTAGTCTAATTCTACGTTCAAATTCTAAAAAAGCTGAACGGATGAAATCTGGTGTAAGTGATGCGCATACCGTATGTCATAAAAAGGCGCTTAGCAACAAGGTGAGTAGTATGGGTGCAAAATGCCAGAGTGCAGAGCAATTGCATAATGTTGCAAGAGTGCCACCCCACCCCCCTTGGTGGCAACCCCCACCCCTCTTTGTTGCCAACCCCAAAATTGGGTTGCAAGGGGTATGCAACTTGGAGTTATCCCCCAAGCTGAACCCCCCCAAAGGGGCAGAGAGAGAGAGAAAGAGAGAGAGAGAGAAAGAGAGGAAGAGGAGAGGAGGAGGAGGAGGTGTTCGTCCGACAGCTTTCAGACGCATATGATTCCTTCAGCCACACCGCCGCTCTCTTATAGGCCACTAATCAGCCAGTTGGCTGAGTTGCCAGTTTGCGCCATGTATTTGCATATATTATTCAGCCAGTTGGGTCAAAAGGCTGAGTTGCCAGATAGCATTAAATATTTATTTAAAGCATATATTACTCAACCATTTGGCTTAGAAGGCTGAGTTGCCAGATTCGTTATTTATTAAATTAAACCATAGATTAATCAGTCAGTTGGCTTAGAAGGTTGAGTTGCCAGATAGCATTAATTACTTATTTATTCCTTATATTAATGTCGGCTTAGAAGGTTGAGTTGCCAGATAGCATTTTTTATTTATTTAAAGCATATATTCCAGATGGTTTAGAAGACCGACTTGACAAATAACAATTAATTAAATATTCAGAACACCGAAACCAAACAAGTGATATAATCGTGTTCAAGGAATAAATAAAACACCAATACAACGTTCTGTTTATTTTAGCTTAATTAATGGATATAAATATATATATATATATATATATATATAATATATATAATATATGGTCAAATAATAGAACGGAAAATATATAATCAAACAAAGCATAGTATTAACAAAATATTAGTACCGGAAAATACAGTTATATTAATTATATATAATCATACAAAACATAGTATTAACAAAATATTAGAACAGGAAAATATATAGTTATATTATCAAAAGTTATATTACCAAGTATCAGTACATGAAAAATATATGTAGAAAAGTGTTTCTACGAGAAAATAAATTTGTGTTAAAATTTAAAGATATTGTGTTTGTATAAATTAAATTAATCCTTTAAAAGATATTATTTTGTTTATATAAATTAAAACAGGACTCCGTTAAAATTCTTAATATTTGTATAAATCAGTTGCCACGTCTAATCTTAAACAGAAATTCCCAAATTGTATATGTTCTTTTCAATTATTACAAATCACATAAAAGAGCTAAGTGTAAAACTACAATTGTATAAATTCTTTTGCTAATATCCAATTATACCAATTTTCTTGTTAATATCATTATTAGAGTAGGATTTTACAAGTTTAATAGTCTTCTGTAACACGTGGCAACCATGGGTGTTTCTCCAGGACAAAGGGAGCCCCTTGAGGAAGGCAACATGCTTTGTCAGTCTAACGCTCGCCTCAGCATCCGACAGAGGGAGTAGAGTGTTCCGCCCGTGGGCCAGCCGGGTTTGGCTGGACCCCTCAGCTTATTTTGATGTAAGCATTTGTTCGTTAATAACTCTCTAAGCAAGTGTTGTGTTAAGGGTGTTTATTAGTGATTTCAACTTTGAGAAATAAAGGACTAACAAAGTAAAACTCGTCATTTTATATCCTTCCCACGGAGTACAGCATTCCCTTCTCTCAACGGACTGAGAGAGAGCGGACGCCATCAACCGAGGGTATAAATTGTTGTCTTCGAAATTCGCAGTCAGAATAAAATAATTAAACGGTATAAACTTCCTTGTGGGTGCGAGGAAGTGACATTCCGTGAACACCTGTGAAACGTCGGAGATGGTGTAACGAAGCATATCATCATCACGCCGACATTGGCTACCCATATCAGGATTCGAACCTGGGAGGGGATGAGAAACGTTCCTTCAAGACGAGGAGCCAGGATTTGAAAACCATTGTTCAGTCGAACCCCGCTACAAGGACGTCAACGCATCCGAAACGGAGGTCGGATTTCAGCGGGAATCACGCACTTGTTTAGAGAGAAGATCGTAACAGAAATTATTATATGGGCACGCGGAGAGGAATTTTACGAATTTAATTTCTCTTGGAACGTCTATGCGACGCATAGCATTGGCGTAAATTTCTACAACGAAGAGTAGAAAAATTTTCGAAAATTGGAGAAGATTTTCAAAGACTTTGATTTTCAACGAAAAACGGACGAACCGCATTGGAATTGATTACGTAAATGGGACGTCTATGCGACGCATAGCATTGGCGTAAATTTCTACAACGAAGAGTGGAGGACTCAGAAACGAAGACAGAAGTTAGGCGTGTTCGATTCGGTGTGCGCATCACGTTTGGGAAACGGCTTCGCCTTCATGGATCGCAGAGAGTCGAACGCATTTGACTCTGTCTCCGCAACGAATAGAGGAAAGAAAACGAAAGAAAACGGAAACAGACGTTCTCTCTCACGAGACGGAGAAAAAACTGAAACAAACGTCTTCAAAACTCTGCCCAACGGAATATGTAGTCGGCATTGAAGAGGAAGAGAAACGAAAAAACAAAGGCGCTTACAAGACGGAATAAAAAGAAAACTCGTAAAAGCGTTTCGGCGGGTAAGGTTAACACTTGTATCAAGAAATAAATTAAGTACGTGGAAAAAAAAAAGTGTTATCCCAGTTAACGCATTGGTTTGAAAAGAAAAAAAGGAAATTAAGTACGAAAAAAAAAAGTGTACCCCCAGTAATAACGTATAGGGTTGGTTGGAAATTTGTTTTAATTATTATTCATTTTGTTGTAAGAAGATTTGTTTTTTGCATGCAGCAGTGTTTTACGTATATCGATAAATTACAGTATATGTTTATTGTTTGTAAACAATTAAAATTTCCATTGGTGAGTTGAAAACGATTTTTTTTTGTTTGTCGGTGTTACAATCAGTTAATTCAATTTTTCTTTTTTTTTGTGGTTAGAGGGAAAAATTGACAGTTTGTTTCTTTTGCATGCAGAAATTGGGTACTTAAATATATAAGGATTTATATATTTTATTGTTTGTAACGAAACGATTTCTGCAAAGTATCCGGTAAATTTATGGAATTTGAGAAAAAAAAATGAAAGTGAATATTTATTTTTTTTTAATTGGAACTGTCCCAGATGACGAGGGAAGTTCTTGATGGGGGACATTTTCCGGGAGAAGAGGTCCTGTGACGGATCGTCACAGGATGAAGACCATAATGCAAGCTCGGCTTATGACCTCGACGAATTCGGGAAAAAGAAAATTTGCCACACTTTTCCTTCCCACCAAAGAGAGTGTTGCATCTCGCATCGCTCAACGGGACAACTTTCATTCGATTCTGTTCGTTCTAATCAGAAGGTTCGGAAATCGAAACTGGAGCCATCTGCCACTTTGATTTCGCTCCGAAAAGACCGATACGAAACGAATAACAGTAATCATAACGTCGGTTTATCCCATTTACAAATTGTTTTTTACCGTATTTCCAGTTCAAGTGCTACCACACGTACCCCTTATACCCGTTTAGGCTATACCCGTGCATTCATGGACTACGTACTAAATTATTGAAAGACGCTCGAGACGTGGTATGATTGATGTCGGAAGCAATTAGCCACCAACGCGTACATCCAGAAACTTGAGCAATGTCCACACGTAACCTTTGAAATTTCATACTTTCCAAGTTATAGAGTTTAGTCAATTCCAAAGTTAAAAAAAAAAGGGTTCTCAAAACGACAATATAACGTTGCAGAATTCGTATCAATTTCACTTAAGTACTTTGTCCAATAGTTCATTGAAGTTCATTTCTCTAAATTTTTGTTCTTTTAACGTTTGATAAGACAATCGCGTATGATTTAAAAGTGTATGCACACGGTGAACTTAGAACCAGTGTAAAAAGTGGACCTAAAGAAATCAGACTCCAAGTGCTCAAGGACACACAAGTGACAGTTAATTATAAGTGGTCATTAGTGCATAAGTCTCAAGGACACGCAAGTGACCGTTAATTATAAGTGTCATTAGTGCATAAGTAAAATTTTAAGGTAAAATTTAACTGATAAATAGGTGGATTAAGTACGAAGTAGAGGTATTTTTGTTTAACTATTCCTTTGTCTCTATGTACATATAAGTGTCATAATCAATATCGATTTCATTGTAAAATTTAACTGATGAGTAGAGTGGATTAACTACTAAGTAGCTGTGTTTGGTTTAACTATTTCTTTTGTCTTTATGTACATTACATCCAACTACTTCTTCAATAATATCTTTGTCTTTATAAAACCCTACATCCAAACTACTTTTGTTTGAGAGGATTTTTGCAAACGAACCCCCGAGTACCAACTCTGGGAGGGGAGCCATGTAGAAAAGTGTTTCTACGAGAAAATAATTTGTGTTAAAATTTAAAGATATTGTGTTTGAATAAATTAAAATATTAATCCTTAAAAGATATTATTTTGTTCATATAAAAACAGGACTCCGTTAAAATTCTTAATTTGTATAAATTGCCTCAAGCCCAGATTTCTCTGGCATCCTTTCGATAAGCCTAACGATGCTCTACACAGTTGCCACGTCTAATCTTAAACAGAAAATTCCCAAATTGTATTGTTCTTTTCAATTATTATAAATCACATAAAAGAGCTAGTGTAAAATACAATTGTATAAATTCTTTTGCTAATATCCAATTATACCCAATTTTCTTGTTAATATCATTATTAGAGTAGGATTTTACAAGTTTAATAGTCTTCTGTAACACGTGGCAACCATGGGTGTTTCTCCAGACAAAGGGAGCCCCTTGAGGAAGGCAACATGCTTTGTCAGTCTAACGCGCGCCTCAGCATCCGACAGAGGAGTAGAGTGTTCCGCCCGTGGGTGGGCCAGCCGGGTGTTGGCTGGACCCCTCAGCTTATTTTGATGTAAGCATTTGTTCGTTAATAACTCTCTAAGCAAGTGTTGTGTTAAGGGTGTTATTAGTGATTTCAAGTTTGAGAATAAAGGATCAACAAAGTAAAACTCGTCATTTTGATATCCTTCCCACGGAGTACAGCATTCCCTTCTCTCAACGGACTGAGAGAGAGCGGACGCCATCAACCGAGGGTATAAATTGTTGTCTTCGAAATTCGCAGTCAGAATAAAATAATTAAACGGTATAAACTTCCTTGTGGGTGCGAGGAAGTGACATTCCGTGAACCACCTGTGAAACGTCGGAGATGGTGTAACGAAGCTATCATCATCACGCCGACATTGCTACCCATATCAGGATTCGAAACCTGGGAGGGGATGAGAAACGTTCCTTCAAGACGAGGAGCCAGGATTTGAAAACCATTGTTCAGTCGAACCCCGCTACAAGGACGTCAACGCACCGAAACGGGTCGGATTTCAGCGGGAATCACGCACTTGTTTAGAGAGAAGATCGTAACAGAAATTATATGGGCACGCGGAGAGGAATTTTACGAATTTAATTTCTCTTGGAACGTCTATGCGAGCATAGCATGGCGTAAATTTCTACAACGAAGAGTAGAAAAATTTTCGAAAATTGGGAAGAATTTTCAAAGACTTTGATTTTCAACGAAAAACGGACGAACCGCATTGGAATTGATTACGAAAATGGGAGTCTATGCGACGCATAGCATTAGCGGTAATTTCTACAACGAAGAGTGGAGGACTCAGAAACGAAGACAGAAGTTAGGCGTGTTCGATTCGGGGTGTGCGCATTCACGTTTGGAAACGGCTTCGCCTTCATGGATCGCAGAGAGTCGAACGCATTTTGACTCTGTCTCCGCAACGAATAGAGGAAAGAAAACGAAAGAAAACGGAAACCGACGTTCTCTCAAGACGAGACGGAGAAAAACTGAAACAAACGTCTTCAAAACTCTGCCAACGAAATGTAGTCGGCATTGAAGAGGAAGAGAAACGAAAACAAGGCGCTTACAAGACGGAATAAAAAGAAAACTCGTAAAGCGTTTCGGCGGGTAAGGTTAACACTTGTATCAAGAAATAAATTAAGTACGTGGAAAAAAAAAGTGTATCCCAGTTAAACGCATTGGTTTGAAAAGAAAAAAGGGAAATTAAGTACGAAAAAAAAAAGTGTACCCCAGTAATAACGTATAGGGTGGTTGGAAATTGTTTTAATTATTATTCATTTTGTTGTAAGAAGATTTGTTTTTTGCATGCAGCAGTGTTTTACGTATATCGATAAATTACAGTATATGTTTATTGTTTTTAAACAATTTAAAATTTCCATTGCTGAGTTGAAAACGATTTTTTTTGTTTGTCGGTGTTACAATCAAGTTAATTCAATTTTTTCTTTTTTTGTGGTTAGAGGGAAAAATTGACAGGTTTGTTTCTTTTGCATGCAGAAATTGGGTACTTTAAATATATAAGGATTTATATATTTTATTGTTTGTAACGAAAACGATTTCTGCAAAGTATCCGGTAAATTTATGGAATTTGAGAAAAAAAAATGAAAGTGAATATTTAATTTTTTTTTAATTGGAACTGTCCCAGAAATGACGAGGGAAGTTCTTGATGGGGGACATTTTTCCGGAGAAGAGGTCTGTGACGAGATCGTCACAGATGAAGGACATAATGCAAGCTCGGCTTATGACCTCGACGAATTCGGGAAAAAGAAAATTTGCCACAATTTTCCTTCCCACCAAAGAGAGTGTTGCATCTCTGCATCGCTCAACGGGACAACTTTCATTCGATTCTGTTCGTTCTAATCAGAAGGTTCGGAAATCGAAACTGGAGCCATCTGCCACTTTGATTTCGCTCCGAAAAGACCGAATACACGAAACGAATAACAGTAATCATAACGTCGGTTTATCCCATTTACAAATTGTTTTTTACCGTATTTCCAGTTCAAGTGCTACCACACGTACCCCTTATACCCGTTTAGGCTATACCCGTGCATTCATGGACTACGTACTAAATTATTGAAAGACGCTCGAGACGTGGTATGATTGATGTCGGAAGCAATTAGCCACCAACGCGTACATCCAGAAACTTGAGCAATGTCCACACGTAACCTTTGAAATTTCATACTTTCCAAGTTATAGAGTTTAGTCAATTCCAAAGTTAAAAAAAAAAGGGTTCTCAAAAACGACAATATAACGTTGCAGAATTCGTATCAATTTCACTTAAGTACTTTGTCCAATAGTTCATTGAAGTTCATTTCTCTACATTTTTGTTCTTTTAACGTTTGATACGCAATCGCGTATGATTTAAAAGTGTATGCACACGGTGAACTTAGACCAGTGTAAAAAAGTGGACCTAAAGAAATCAGACTCCAAGTGCTCAAAGGACACACAAGTGACAGTTAATTATAAGTGGTCATTAGTGCATAAGTCTCAAGGACACGCAAGTGACCATTAATTATAAGTGTTCATTAGTGCATAAGTATAAATTTTAAGGTAAAATTTAACTGATAAATATAGTGGATTAAGTACGAAGTAGAGGTATTTTGTTTAACTATTCCTTTGTCTCTATGTACATATAAGTGTTCATTAATCAATATCGATTTCATTGTAAAATTTAACTGATGAGTAGAGTGGATTAACTACTAAGTAGCTGTGTTTGGTTTAACTATTTCTTTTGTCTTTATGTAACATTACATCCAACTACTTCTTCAATAATATCTTTGTCTTTATAAAACCCTACATCCAACTACTTTTGTTTGAGAGGATTTTTGCAAACGAACCCCCGAGTACCAACTCTGGGAGGGGAGCCATGTAGAAAAGTGTTTCTACGAGAAAATAAATTTGTGTTAAAATTTAAAGATATTGTGTTTGTATAAATTAAAATATTAATCCTTTAAAAGATATTATTTTGTTCATATAAATTAAAACAGGACTCCGTTAAAATTCTTAATATTTGTATAAATTGCCTCAAGCCCAGATTCTCTGGCATCCTTTCGATAAGCCTAACGATGCTCTCCACAGTTGCCACGTCTAATCTTAAACAGAAATTCCCAAATTGTATATGTTCTTTTCAATTATTATAAATCACATAAAAGAGCTAAGTGTAAAACTACAATTGTATAAATTCTTTTGCTAATATCCAATTATACCAATTTTCTTGTTAATATCATTATTAGAGTAGGATTTTACAAGTTTAATAGTCTTCTGTAACACGTGGAACCATGGGTGTTTCTCCAGGACAAAGGGAGCCCCTTGAGGAAGGCAACATGCTTTGTCAGTCTAACGCTCGCCTCAGCATCCGACAGAGGGAGTAGAGTGTTCCGCCCGTGGGCCAGCCGGGTTTGGCTGGACCCTCAGCTTATTTTGATGTAAGCATTTGTTCGTTAATAACTCTCTAAGCAAGTGTTGTGTTAAGGGTGTTTATTAGTGATTCAATCCTTTGAGATAAAGACTAACAAGGAAAACTCGTCATTTTATATCCTTCCAACGGAGACAGCATTCCCTTCTCTCAACGGACTGAGAGAGAGCGGACGCCATCAACCGAGGGTATAAATTGTTGTCTTCGAAATTCGCAGTCAGAAAAAATAATTAAACGGTATAAACTTCCTTGTGGGTGCGAGGAAGTGACATTCGTGAACACCTGTGAAACGTCGGAGATGGTGTAACGAAGCATATCATCATCACGCCGACATGGCTACCATATCAGGATTCGAACCTGGGAGGGGATGAGAAACGTTCCTTCAAGACGAGGAGCCAGGATTTGAAAACCATTGTTCAGTCGAACCCCGCTACAAGGACGTCAACGCATCCGAAACGGAGGTCGGATTTCAGCGGGAATCACGCACTTGTTTAGAGAGAAGATCGTAACAGAAATTATTATATGGGCACGCGGAGAGGAATTTTACGAATTTAATTTCTCTTGGAACGTCTATGCGACGCATAGCATTGGCGTAAATTTCTACAACGAAGAGTAGAAAAATTTTCGAAAATTGGAGAAGATTTTCAAAGACTTTGATTTTCAACGAAAAACGGACGAACCGCATTGGAATTGATTACGAAAATGGGACGTCTATGCGACGCATAGCATTAGCGTAAATTTCTACAACGAAGAGTGGAGGACTCAGAAACGAAGACAGAAGTTAGGCGTGTTCGATTCGGTGTGCGCATCACGTTTGGGAAACGGCTTCGCCTTCATGGATCGCAGAGAGTCGAACGCATTTGACTCTGTCTCCGCAACGAATAGAGGAAAGAAAACGAAAGAAAACGGAAACAGACGTTCTCTCAAGACGAGACGGAGAAAAAACTGAAACAAACGTCTTCAAAACTCTGCCCAACGGAATATGTAGTCGGCATTGAAGAGGAAAGAGAAACGAAAACAAAGGCGCTTACAAGACGGAATAAAAAGAAAACTCGTAAAAGCGTTTCGGCGGGTAAGGTTAACACTTGTATCAAGAAATAAATTAAGTACGTGGAAAAAAAAAAGTGTATCCCAGTTAACGCATTGGTTTGAAAAGAAAAAGGGAAATTAAGTACGAAAAAAAAAAGTGTACCCCCAGTAATAACGTATAGGGTTGGTTGGAAATTTGTTTTAATTATTATTCATTTTTGTTGTAAGAAGATTTGTTTTTTGCATGCAGCAGTGTTTTACGTATATCGATAAATTACAGTATATGTTTATTGTTTGTAAACAATTTAAAATTTCCATTGGTGAGTTGAAAACGATTTTTTTTTGTTTGTCGGTGTTACAATCAAGTTAATTCAATTTTTTCTTTTTTTTGTGGTTAGAGGGAAAAATTGACAGGTTTGTTTCTTTTGCATGCAGAAATTGGGTACTTAAATATATAAGGATTTATATATTTTATTGTTTGTAACGAAACGATTTCTGCAAAGTATCCGGTAAATTTATGGAATTTGAGAAAAAAAAAATGAAAGTGAATATTTAATTTTTTTTTAATTGGAACTGTCCCAGAAATGACGAGGGAAGTTCTTGATGGGGGACATTTTCCGGGAGAAGAGGTCTGTGACGAGATCGTCACAGATGAAGGACATAATGCAAGCTCGGCTTATGACCTCGACGAATTCGGGAAAAAGAAAATTTGCCACAATTTTCCTTCCCACCAAAGAGAGTGTTGCATCTCTGCATCGCTCAACGGGACAACTTTCATTCGATTCTGTTCGTTCTAATCAGAAGGTTCGGAAATCGAAACTGGAGCCATCTGCCACTTTGATTTCGCTCCGAAAAGACCGAATACACGAAACGAATAACAGTAATCATAACGTCGGTTTATCCCATTTACAAATTGTTTTTTACCGTATTTCCAGTTCAAGTGCTACCACACGTACCCCTTATACCCGTTTAGGCTATACCCGTGCATTCATGGACTACGTACTAAATTATTGAAAGACGCTCGAGACGTGGTATGATTGATGTCGGAAGCAATTAGCCACCAACGCGTACATCCAGAAACTTGAGCAATGTCCACACGTAACCTTTGAAATTTCATACTTTCCAAGTATAGAGTTTAGTCAATTCAAAGTTAAAAAAAAAAGGGTTCTCAAAAACGACAATATAACGTTGCAGAATTCGTATCAATTTCACTTAAGTACTTTGTCCAATAGTTCATTGAAGTTCATTTCTCTACATTTTGTTCTTTTAACGTTTGATAGCAATCGCGTATGATTTAAAAGTGTATGCACACGGTGAACTTAGACCAGTGTAAAAAAGTGGACCTAAAGAAATCAGACTCCAAGTGCTCAAAGGACACACAAGTGACAGTTAATTATAAGTGGTCATTAGTGCATAAGTCTCAAGGACACGCAAGTGACCGTTAATTATAAGTGTTCATTAGTGCATAAGTATAAATTTTAAGGTAAAATTTAACTGATAAATATAGTGGATTAAGTACGAAGTAGAGGTTTGTTTAACTATTCCTTTGTCTCTATGTACATATAAGTGTTCATTAATCAATATCGATTTCATTGTAAAATTTAACTGATGAGTAGAGTGGATTAACTACTAAGTAGCTGTGTTTGGTTTAACTATTTCTTTTGTCTTTATGTAACATTACATCCAACTACTTCTTCAATAATATCTTTGTCTTTATAAAACCCTACATCCAACTACTTTTGTTTGAGAGGATTTTTGCAAACGAACCCCCGAGTACCAACTCTGGGAGGGGAGCCATGTAGAAAAGTGTTTCTACGAGAAAATAAATTTGTGTTAAAATTTAAAGATATTGTGTTTGTATAAATTAAAATATTAATCCTTTAAAAGATATTATTTTGTTCATATAAATTAAAACAGGACTCCGTTAAAATTCTTAATATTTGTATAAATTGCCTCAAGCCCAGATTCTCTGGCATCCTTTCGATAAGCCTAACGATGCTCTCCACAGTTGCCACGTCTAATCTTAAACAGAAATTCCCAAATTGTATATGTTCTTTTCAATTATTATAAATCACATAAAAGAGCTAAGTGTAAAACTACAATTGTATAAATTCTTTTGCTAATATCCAATTATACCAATTTTCTTGTTAATATCATTATTAGAGTAGGATTTTACAAGTTTAATAGTCTTCTGTAACACGTGGCAACCATGGGTGTTTCTCCAGGACAAAGGGAGCCCCTTGAGGAAGGCAACATGCTTTGTCAGTCTAACGCTCGCCTCAGCATCCGACAGAGGGAGTAGAGTGTTCCGCCCGTGGGCCAGCCGGGTTTGGCTGGACCCCTCAGCTTATTTTGATGTAAGCATTTGTTCGTTAATAACTCTCTAAGCAAGTGTTGTGTTAAGGGTGTTTATTAGTGATTTCAACTTTGAGAAATAAAGGACTAACAGAAAACTCGTCATTTTATATCCTTCCACGGAGTACAGCATTCCCTTCTCTCAACGGACTGAGAGAGAGCGGACGCCATCAACCGAGGGTATAAATTGTTGTCTTCGAAATTCGCAGTCAGAATAAAATATTAAACGGTATAAACTTCCTTGTGGGTGCGAGGAAGTGACATTCCGTGAACACCTGTGAAACGTCGGAGATGGTGTAACGAAGCATATCATCATCACGCCGACATTGGCTACCCATACCAGGATTCGAACCTGGGAGGGGATGAGAAACGTTCCTTCAAGACGAGGAGCCAGGATTTGAAAACCATTGTTCAGTCGAACCCCGCTACAAGGACGTCAACGCATCCGAAACGGAGGTCGATTTCAGCGGGAATCACGCACTTGTTTAGAGAGAAGATCGTAACAGAAATTATTATAGTGGGCACGCGGAGAGGAATTTTACGAATTTAATTTCTCTTGGAACGTCTATGCGACGCATAGCATTGGCGTAAATTTCTACAACGAAGAGTAGAAAAATTTTCGAAAATGGAGAAGATTTTCAAAGACTTTGATTTTCAACGAAAAAACGGACGAACCGCATTGAATTGATTAAAATGGGACGTCTATGCGACGCATAGCATTGGCGTAAATTTCTACAACGAAGAGTGGAGGACTCAGAAACGAAGACAGAAGTTAGGCGTGTTCGATTCGGTGTGCGCATCACGTTTGGGAAACGGCTTCGCCTTCATGGATCGCAGAGAGTCGAACGCATTTGACTCTGTCTCCGCAACGAATAGAGGAAAGAAAACGAAAGAAAACGGAAACAGACGTTCTCTCAAGACGAGACGGAGAAAAAACTGAAACAAACGTCTTCAAAACTCTGCCCAACGGAATATGTAGTCGGCATTGAAGAGGAAAGAGAAACGAAAACAAAGGCGCTTACAAGACGGAATAAAAAGAAAACTCGTAAAAGCGTTTCGGCGGGTAAGGTTAACACTTGTATCAAGAAATAAATTAAGTACGTGGAAAAAAAAAGTGTATCCCAGTTAACGCATTGGTTTGAAAAGAAAAAGGGAAATTAAGTACGAAAAAAAAAAGTGTACTCCCAGTAATAACGTATAGGGTTGGTTGGAAATTTGTTTTAATTATTATTCATTTTTGTTGTAAGAAGATTTGTTTTTTGCATGCAGCAGTGTTTTACGTATATCGATAAATTACAGTATATGTTTATTGTTTGTAAACAATTTAAAATTTCCATTGGTGAGTTGAAAACGATTTTTTTTGTTTGTCGTGTTACAATCAAGTTAATTCAATTTTTTCTTTTTTTGTGGTTAGAGGGAAAAATTGACAGGTTTGTTTCTTTTGCATGCAGAAATTGGGTACTTAAATATATAAGGATTTATATATTTTATTGTTGTAACGAAACGATTTCTGCAAAGTATCCGGTAAATTTGTGGAATTTGAGAAAAAAAAAATGAAAGTGAATATTTAATTTTTTTTTAATTGGAACTGTCCCAGAAATGACGAGGGAAGTTCTGTTGATGGGGACATTTTCCGGGAGAAGAGGTCTGTGACGAGATCGTCACAGATGAAGGACATAATGCAAGCTCGGCTTATGACCTCGACGAATTCGGGAAAAAGAAAATTTGCCACAATTTTCCTTCCCACCAAAGAGAGTGTTGCATCTCTGCATCGCTCAACGGACAACTTTCATTCGATTCTGTTCGTTCTAATCAGAAGGTTCGGAATCGAAACTGGAGCCATCTGCCACTTTGATTTCGCTCCGAAAAGACCGAATACACGAAACGAATAACAGTAATCATAACGTCGGTTTATCCCATTTACAAATTGTTTTTTACCGTATTTCCAGTTCAAGTGCTACCACACGTACCCCTTATACCCGTTTAGGCTATACCCGTGCATTCATGGACTACGTACTAAATTATTGAAAGACGCTCGAGACGTGGTATGATTGATGTCGGAAGCAATTAGCCACCAACGCGTACATCCAGAAACTTGAGCAATGTCCACACGTAACCTTTGAAATTTCATACTTTCCAAGTTATAGAGTTTAGTCAATTCCAAAGTTAAAAAAAAAAGGGTTCTCAAAAACGACAATATAACGTTGCAGAATTCGTATCAATTTCACTTAAGTACTTTGTCCAATAGTTCATTGAAGTTCATTTCTCTACATTTTTGTTCTTTTAACGTTTGATAAGACAATCGCAAATGATTTAAAAGTGTATGCACACGGTGAACTTAGACCAGTGTAAAAAAGTGGACCTAAAGAAATCAGACTCCAAGTGCTCAAAGGACACTCAAGTGACAGTTAATTATAAGTGGTCATTAGTGCATAAGTCTCAAGGACACGCAAGTGACCGTTAATTATAAGTGTTCATTAGTGCATAAGTATAAATTTTAAGGTAAAATTTAACTGATAAATATAGTGGATTAAGTACGAAGTAGAGGTATTTTGTTTAACTATTCCTTTGTCTCTATGTACATATAAGTGTTCATTAATCAATATCGATTTCATTGTAAAATTTAACTGATGAGTAGAGTGGATTAACTACTAAGTAGCTGTGTTTGGTTTAACTATTTCTTTTGTCTTTATGTAACAATACATCCAACTACTTCTTCTATAATATCTTTGTCTTTATAAAACCCTACATCCAACTACTTTTGTTTGAGAGGATTTTTGCAAACGAACCCCCGAGTACCAACTCTGGGAGGGGAGCCATGTTGAAAAGTGTTTTTACGAGAAAATAAATTTGTGTTAAAATTTAAAGATATTGTGTTTGTATAAATTAAAATATTAATCCTTAAAAGATATTATTTTGTTCATATAAATTAAAACAGGACTCCGTTAAAATTCTTAATATTTGTATAAATTGCCTCAAGCCCAGATTCTCTGGCATCCTTTCGATAAGCCTAACGATGCTCTCCACAGTTGCCACGTCTAATCTTAAACAGAAATTCCCAAATTGTGTATGTTCTTTTCAATTATTATAAATCACATAAAAGAGCTAAGTGTAAAACTACAATTGTATAAATTCTTTTGCTAATATCCAATTATACCAATTTTCTTGTTAATATCATTATTAGAGTAGGATTTTACAAGTTTAATAGTCTTCTGTAACACGTGGCAACCATGGGTGTTTCTCCAGGACAAAGGGAGCCCCTTGAGGAAGGCAACATGCTTTGTCAGTCTAACGCTCGCCTCAGCATCCGACAGAGGGAGTAGAGTGTTCCGCCCGTGGGCCAGCCGGGTTTGGCTGGACCTCTCAGCTTATTTTGATGTAAGCATTTGTTCGTTAATAACTCTCTAAGGAAGTGTTGTGCTAAGGGTGTTTATTAGTGATTTCAACTTGAGAAGTAAAGGACTAACAAAGGAAAACTCGTCATTTTATATCCTTCCAACGGAGAACAGCATTCCCTTCTCTCAACGGACTGAGAGAGAGCGGACGCCATCAACCGAGGGTATAAATTGTTGTCTTCGAAATTCGCAGTAGTAGGATTCGACGTGACGCCCATCATATCGCTGAACAGCTCAAATCGTTCCGCAGCATTTCTAAACACATTCTGGAGCATTTGCGGGGTTATGTTATCTGCAGCAGTTCGTATACGTGTACGTGAGTTTTCAAGACTCTTAATCTTCCTCTGATAGACGTGCGATTTGATAAAGCCCCATGCAAAGAAATCTAAAGGGGTTAAATCTGGTGATCTCGCTGGCCAAGGTCTGTTGCTTCCGCGTCCGATCCAGCGATTTGGAAAACGTCCATTTAGATAATCATGAACAATTTTGGCATAGTGACAAGGAGCACCATCATGTTGATAGACGACGGTACTAACAATCCTATCCCCGTCGTCTATCAACATGATGGTGCTCCTTGTCACTGTGCCAAAATTGTTCAGGATGATCTAAATGGTCGTTTTCCAAATCGCTGGATCGGACGCGGAAGCAACAGACCTTGGCCAGCGAGATCACCAGATTTAACCCCTTTAGATTTCTTTGCATGGGCTTTATCAAATCGCACGTCTATCAGACGAAGATTACGAGTCTTGAAAACTTACGTGCACGTATACGAACTGCTGCAGATAACATAACCCTGCAAATGCTCCAGAATGTGTTTAGAAATGCTGCGGAACGATTTGAGCTGTGCAGGGATACTGATGTGTGTCACGTCGAATCCTACTCTTAATTATTTAATAAATGTTACCACTTTATCATTTTATGATTGAATTCCATATAATTTCCAAGTGCTTCACAAAAATAGATCCTGACTTTATGTACACCCTGTATTATCAAATATTAGTACGGGAAAAAATATACAAAACGTATAATCATATTATTCCACCACCACTTTATTCATCAACAACAATCCACAAATACACAAATAGGCGCGTCTATAGGTTTCAAAATATTAGTACAGTAAAAAATACATAGTTATATTAAGTTCCAACATTGCCGCGGAACATCTTGCAACATTGCATTGCAACATCTTGCAACATTTGCTGGGAGCCCCAGGCATCAGTAGGTCCGGTTGATGCCACATCGTACGGGAAAAAAGAACAACACCATAGCCAGAAAAAATGGTAACCATGAAGATAGCCATGACCTAATGATCAATTGGGGATCGAGACCTGTTAGTAACGATAGCCATAGCTTAATGATCAGAAAAAATTGGTTTCCATACCCGGAGCGGGTGGTAACCATGGTGATAGCCATGGGTTGGTAACGATAGTCACAGCCTCATGATCAGAAAAAAGATTTTTTATATATATATATATATACACACACATATGAATGATTGGGGTCGTTTAACCTCCTTTACAACATCTTAGATCATATGACGGAGGGGACCTACAGCTTTACGCGGGATCCGAACCACGGGCCGCTACATAATCTGGACGCGGAGGACGATTTCCCATCCAACTACTACCCAGGCCCAATGTCGCTTAGCTTCGCTGATCAACGGGAAGCGGTATATATATATATATATATATATAGTATTATTATTATTTATTATATTTATTACCTTTCACTCTTAGTTCTGTTTTTACTTTTAATTAATACTAATTTTATTGTGGAAATTTTTTTTTTTGGTTCTGACGTAAAATTTTTCACTCAATTTTTTATTTATTTTGGCTGTACAATTATTTACTTTTTAAAATTGCGGATTCATAATTTTAAATGAATTTATGAGGTCTGGAATTAAATAAACGATAATTAGTTTGATAATTGCTCGTTTCAACTAATTTTTAATTTCCATCCCCTTCATTCCGATTTCCAGCTTCTAATTCACATCTCTCTTTCTCTCTCTCTCTCCTCTTCAGGGAGAAGTTGGGACGGCCTCATCCCATCCCCATGGGTATCTCAGATGAACTCTGTACACCTTTCTGGTCAAATTTCTTCCTTTGTTTACGTTTAGATTATTTTCTCGCAGAGAGATCGGAATGTCTAATGAACACATCCCGTTATCACCCCAAACAATACACGAATATCTCTAAGATAGTTTTGCGCTGAAATCTTAAATACTCAGAATTTTTCACAAAATAATGACAATCACGTATTTAATTAAACTAACATCCCCTTTTCTACCTCAAAAAAGCAATATATATTATATATATATATATATATATATATATATATGCGTCTGAGTGGTGTAGTGGTTATCATTGCAACTACGAATCCATCAGCCTTGAGTTCGATTTCGTGTGAAGGAAGTCGGTATGCAACAAACCCAGTTGTTCATCCTTCCACACAATAAAAATTGTATTTGAAAGTAATATTAGGTAACTTTTTGTAATTAATTTATTTCTCAATCTTCTCCTAACTTGCATTTCAACTTTGTCTAAGCTTAAGTTTCCACATGAACTAAAAACAGACCTCCAATTATTCAACTACATAAGTCTTCCTTAATTAATTAAAGGGGTTTATAACGAATATCCCATTTTCTAGTAGAAACTTCTTGTTTTTATGCTACACACACACACACACACACACACACATCACGAAATCATTTGAACAAGAGATGCGAGAGATTATAATGAGCCAAAGCCAGTCTGGATGGAGGACAATGAGTCTGAGACGTCACGAGGAGTAAAGCGCTAAAGTATTTCCCCCATTTTGTTGTTATTATTAATTAATTAAAGTATATATCGACGTTTGTGAGAGTGAAATCAGTGTGAAAGAAATAAATTCGTTTTTAGATATGCGAAACAAATACATACACACGCACACACACACACACACATATATATATATATACATATATATATACACCGGTATATATATATATATATGTATATATATATATATAACGTAAAGAACGACGCTTGTATAGGAGATATTCCGCGCAAGACGAGAAAGAGAAAACAACAAATGAAAAAATGAAGTACCACCTGGGAATCGAACCCGGGATCTTCCGATTGCCGGTCAGACGCGATAACCACTACACCATGGACTCCACTCTTCCAAATGCCGTAATTCCTCTACATACTCGCAGAAACCAATGCCCCAAGGGGGCATTTGGAAGAGTGGAGTCCATGGTGTAGTGGTTATCGCGTCTGACCGGCAATCGGAAGATCCCGGGTTCGATTCCCAGGTGGTACTTCATTTTTTCATTTGTTGTTTTCTCTTTCTCGTCTTGCGCGGAATATCTCCTATACAAGCGTCGTTCTTTACGTTATTTATACTGCGTGTTCTTTGCAGTTGAATGTATATAATGTTACGGCAAGCGGGAGGTGCCCCTTGGGGCATTGGTTTCTGCGAGTATGTAGAGGAATTACGGCATTTGGAAGAGTGGAGTCCATGGTGTAGTGGTTATCGCGTCTGACCGGCAATCGGAAGATCCCGGGTTCGATTCCCAGGTGGTACTTCATTTTTCATTTGTTGTTTTCTCTTTCTCGTCTTGCGCGGAATATCTCCTATACAAGCGTCGTTCTTTACGTTATTTATACTGCGTGTTCTTTGCAGTTGAATGTATATATATATATATATAAGTAATTGTAATTGTAAAGATAACAACATCAGAAAAATATTAAATGATAAACTGCAAAGTATCGATGTCGTCATACAGTCATACAGGAACTAATCGAGAAGCATACAGAAAAGAAGAAGACGACGCTATAGAAGCGATAAAGGCTAACTCAACGTATTTCTATAATTTCGCAAAAAGAAATTTGAAAAACCATGCGACTATCGGACCTTTAAAAATGAGAACAATGCTTTATCTGATGATCTAACAGAAGTACCTGAGATATTAATAGCTCAGCACGAATCATCTTTCAGTATCCCAGAAACTGACAAATTGATATGCACTTTTGAATGCGTCGACTAACTGATTCGCAGACATGCACTAATGTGGATGTTGTGATGGTCCCGCACTTTTCCCTAATTGCATCCTTAAGGTGTTCGAGTGTTGCAGGTCTTGTACCATAAACTGCATCCTTCAGGTAGCCCCACAAGTAAAAATCAAGTGGAGTCAAGTCCGGTGAACGTGGAGGATACTCAACGCTTCCTCTTCGTCCTATCCAACGGTTAGGTAACGTTTCATCGAGGTACCTTCTGACATCACAATGATAATGAGGGGGGGGGGGGCTCCATCTTGTTGAAAGTAAAAGTCGTCGTTTCCAAACAACTTCCGAATTGCAGGTATAATTTCTGTCCGCAGCATGTCGAGATATGCGGCACCGGTAACTGTCCCATTAAAGAAAAATGGTCCAACCAAACCCCTGGATGATAAACCACACCATGCTGTTAATCCTGGTAAATTAACATGTTTATCCACATAAACGTGTGGATTATGAAGTGACCAGTACCTGCAGTTGTGTCGATTTACTGTACCATTCAGCTTGAAGGTAGCTTCATCAGACCACACGATTTTGTTGGCAAACTGTACGTCTTCGGCTTCCATTGACTGAAACCAGTCACAAAATTCGAGTCTGCGATCAGGGTCATCTTCAGTCATGGCGTGTAACAGACTTGGAATGTAGCTTTTCCATTTTGCCGACTTTAAAATCCGGTGAACACCTGATTTGCTGATTCCGGTCTCACGGGCGCATTGCCTAACTGATTTCTGTGGTGATCGATTACATTTTTGCAACACTAAAACGGAGTTTTCATCACTCGCACTTGATTTGCGTCGTCCAGATCTTCGCTTGTGCATATCTTCAGCAGATCCCTCTGCCTCAAACTTGTCACGGATGCTTGTAATGGCGAGACGTGTCGGTGGCTTTGTACCAAATTCCCGGATCCATTGCCGCTGGACTTCGGACACATTCTCAAATTTCCAATACCATTTCAGAACACTTTTTCGTTGCTCCAGTGTCAAACGTTTACGCAACATCGGTTCTTTTGCTGAACTGAATAAAGTTGAATGCTGTAGAGTTTGTATCGTGGAATGAGTGCGTAGGCTAAGTCCGAAGCAAGCTAGTGAGTGACTAGACTACGTTCGGTCCATAGGCTTCGCCATTACAAGGCCTTTGATAAAACAAGGTCATGCTTAGTCGACGCATTCAAAAGTGCATTCATGCCGCCTGAGAACATTTTGAGCACTTGGCGTAGTTAATTAAATTTTATATGCAAACAACTCGCTATAACATTTTGATCACTTAGGTTACTAATTTACCTTTCATTGGCAATTGCTATAACAATATATTGCTCGGTTTTTTTTTTAAATTATAAAATATATGATGCTATAAAGAGTATATAGTTTATTAAAATACATTTCATTTTCAAAATGTAATAGAATCTACAGACATTATTTAATTGTTTTGTCAACGCCTGTTTTCAAACTGACGTCCGTTCTGGTCCAGGCACTGCTGATAACGCGAAGCAATGGAATCGCAAACATCACGAAACATTTCGTTTGGTATTTGTGTGCATTCTCGTTCAATGGCTGCTCTCAATTCAGCGACTGTTGCAGGTTTTATAGCGTAGACTTTGTCTTTTAAGTATCCCCATAAAAAAAAGTCTAGTGGTGTGAGGTCTGGTGAACGCGGAGGGTATTCTACGAAACCCCTTCGTCCAATCCACATCCACATCGTGCCAAGTACCACTCGCAATACTCCACTCTTCGGTCCGGATCATCTTCATTAATAGCATGGACTAATCTTGGAATGTAACTTTTCCATTGACAGCGCTTCAAAATGCGTTGGACAGACGATTCTGAAATTCCTACCTCACGACTCGCTTGCCGCACAGATTTTCTTGGACTTTGGTGATACGTTTCCAGTACTCTTTCTTGCTTTGTGGGGCTTGTCGATGTCCGTGGTCTTCCGGAACGCTTCTTGTGGACATTCTGAACAGTTCCATCGGCTTCAAACTTATCTCTAATTCGAGTGATGGTAAGTCGCGTTGGTGGATCTGTTTGGAACTCCCTCCTAAACTGTCTTTGCACTTCAACTGCGTTTTCACACTTCCAGTAGCATTTTAGAATGAATTTCCTTTGTTCAAAACTTAGTCTGACTGCCATTATTAATTCTAATGGGTTTAACTTGGAAAGAAAGAAACATCAATTGAGCTATCAGCTGTTAAAGTGTGTATGCATTTTTTGGGGACGCCCTGTATATTAAATCAGCAAACATTTCGTACAGAAAAAGAAAAATAATTAGTTTAAAACGCAGTCGTCGCTCTCTCTCTCTCTCTCTCTTCAGGGAGAAGGTGTGACGGCTTCAACCCCCATCCCCATGGGTATCTCATTTGAACTCTGTACACCCTTTCTGGTCAAATTTCTTCCTTTGTTTGCTGTTTAGATTATATCTCGCAGAAAGATTGGGATATGTTCGTACAAGCCTCATCGCGATTTCTGTTCTGTCTGTCTGTCTCTCTCTCGTACAATATATATATATATATATATATATATATATATATATATATATATATATATATATATATATATATATATATATATACAGGTTCTGTCAAAAAAACTAAGCCAATTTGAAATCTCTATAAAATGCACAATTTGATAGAGATTTCAAATATTTTTTTACACTAAATAAATAAAAGGCTCATAAATAATCTGTGATAATTTTATAACTGCGGTTATTTCTACAGATTGCGAAATTTTCAGTTTTTCTCATTATGTAATATCTTCTTTTTTCTCTTTTTCAGAATTTGTTTAGATTTAAAATTTTTCGTGAATACCTCTAAATATGCCATTCTCACATGAAGATAAAATAATTATAAAGCATTATAGAGTTGAAAAAGGTTATAGTGCAAGGAAATTACTTTCTGAATTCGATTATAAAGGATGGACTAGATCGGGTTTAGATTACTTATTGAGAACTATCGATGAAACAGGGAGCATTGAAAGGAAGGTTGGTAGTAGGCGACCAAAATCAGTTAGAGTAGATGAAAATATTCAGAAAGTGGAGGAACGTATCCTTAGTCAAGAGTATCGACCTGGTAGCCAAATGACACCTGCTCAAATATCAAAAGAACTAGAAATATCAGAATCAAGCGTAAGAAGGATTATTAAAGCTGATCTGCAATTTAAACCATTTAAAAGAGTGCATGGACAAAGTGATAGAAATGCAAGGGAATCATATTGAACAGTTCTTTTAATTTTATTAAACTAAAAATTATCTACAGTATATCGTAAAAAAAATTTTTTCATGTTAAGTAGGAGAATCTCATTTTTAGTTAATTATTAATAAAAGTAACAATTCTGAAGATATCGTCATAAAAATGTAAAAGATAATAGGTGATTACCTATACTTTATTGTGTAAAAAATTCAACTTAATTAGATAAATGGTTTTGTTTTAATAAAGGTTTGAATTTGGCTTAGTTTTTTTTTACGGACCCTCTATATATGTGTATATATATCTATATATATATATATATATATATATATATATATATATATATATATATATATGTATATACTGTATATATATAAAATATAATATAAAATTTCCAGACTACTGTTTTTTCTCTCACTTCAAATATATTGCGAATTGGTTTTCATTCCACCGCATAACTGTTCTTACGTCCATTTTAAAAGAAAAAGTAATTTACATTTTAATAATTAAATTTAAATCCACGAAAGTTTAGTTTATTTAAATACCGAGAGTAACCTAATCTAAACTAACCTAATCCCATTTTAATGCTACCCATAGCTAATCTAAGAGTAGCCTAATCTAGCCTAATGTGGACAGTAACAGACTCTACTAAATTAACCTAACCCTACCTAACCTAACAATCTTACCTCACTTAATTCACCTAAACTAACCTAACCTCATTTTAACGAAATTCGCCCAATAACCTAACCTAACCATTTAGAAATTTGAACTGCAATGGAGTGCTGAAGGCGTAATAATGTCCTAACACAGAAGTACCTGCGAGACTGACTGCTTAAGAAGGAAAGTTAAAAGATGTAAGAAAATTTAAAGAAGAGTGAAAGTTTTAAAGTAGAACAAAGAACAGAAGTTGAAAGGTAAGAATCACATTTAAAGATAAAGCGAAAATTTTAAAATAAAGAGGAGGGATTCCGCGTGAAAAGTGAACGAAGTTAAGCGACATTGGGTTTGTGTGGTTGTTGGATGGGTGACCGTCCTCTGTGTCCAGATGATATAGTGATCAGGGGAAATGCATTGGCCCCTCCTTCCTTATAAAAGAAAAATTTAGATTCCAAGAGCACAATTCGACAAAATTAGTATACGTACTACTAGAAGTACTCCTAAAGGACCAAATTTAGAATGATACCTGCGTGCTTGCTGTCAGCTGTTCACTAGTTTTTATATCGTCAACAAAGGATGCCATCATAACTTTATTCGGACCTGTACCCATTTGGCTGAAGGGATATTCTATTGACATTTTAATAAACTTAACATAACGAACCTGTCCTAACTTAACCTAATCCCGTAAACTTGTCGTTTAAATATAACGTTGCGAGAATGAGGTTAGCCGTTGTTATTCCCCACTTCATATTCATTAAGAGCATGATGAATATTAGTGGTACAATCGGTACCAGGCCTTGTGGAGCTGAGCAGTGAGCAAACAACTATACGAACCTCTGATTCTTGTGACGGTATTTTCTGGATTTTAACATTATCATCCATCTGTTTTCCAAAGATTTCCGTGTCTTCGAGCTAATCTTGAGTGGCTTTTAGGGTGTTTGAAAGTATCTTTTAATTTGATGTACTGATGAGTGACGATTTATTGGAATTAGTTTCATGAAATATACAGTCGATAATATAAGAAATACAAACGACGAATATATACATTAAAATTTATATATATTATATATATATATATATATTATATATATATATATATATATATATATATATATATATATATATATATATATATCTGGCAAATCTTTGAGAGCTCACACACCACGCATCGATGACAAAAAAGAAATATTGACCACAACTCTTAGTTTTTCAATAGAAATTTGTAGTCGAAAGACATCAGCGGCTTATAATAGCAACAATAAACTTCTTTCGCTGCTGGAGTTTTATTGTTTCGGACGTAGATATCATAAAGCTTAAACTTCACGCCCAAATTACTCTCAGTTTATAGCTTCTCTCAAGCATGTGTGATTTGTGACCGAATACTTCTTCGAATATCACTAATAATCCAATATATAATGGTGTAGACCAGGGCTTCTCAAACTTTTTTCACTTGCGACCCCTTTGGATGAGACAAATTTTTTCGCGACCCTTCACTCAATGTCATAAAAACAATAGGTACTAACACTGTATATTTATGAAAAAAATAATATTTTCAAATGTTTCTGCGACCCCCAATAATATTTACACGACCCCTAGTTTGAGAAGCGTGGGTGTAGACCTTCACGGTAGCAGATATTAAAGCGTCTCTCTCCATCTCCCTCTAATTTATTTTCATTTTTTTACCAGACACTAAAACGCTAAACATGCATAATGATGACATTTTCAATTTGCAAAATAATAATAGTTTCCAAGCATAAGCTCTCTGCCCATAATTTTTCAAAACTATATTCCAGTTTAGGACGGTTCAATCTCGCTCTCTATTTCTCTCCCCCCTTTCTGAAGAAACCTGTGCAATCGGGCAATCATTCTTTGATTAGAACGCCCACAGATTTTTCAGTCGTTATCTATGAATATTTAAAATCAATCTCACACTTTTGCTTTCACCATTTGCACGCATAATTTTCAAAAGGTGAAGAGTTCGGGTTAAACCAATACCTTTAGCTTGATTGTGGTAAAACAATGCACCAATACTGATAAATTTATCTGATTGATAAATCACATTAAAAATAATGCATCATAGCCGAAGTGAGTAGGCGCTCACTGACACGCATAATCTGGGAATATACGCTATTTACTGTTGATCACGAATTATAGAATATCAGCTAGCATTCTTTTCTGTAAAAATTAACAGTTAAGTAGCTTTGAAATGGTGGGAATATCAAATTTGATTGTCAAACGCGGGTATTTTTATCTTACCTTTCTAGCACTATATCTATCTATCTATATATTGGTCATGTGCAATGGTGCGCGCAAGAGAACAACACACTCCTCCAACAAGCCGAGCCTGGAGCGATCAGGGGACATCAAATTTGCCTTCGTGTGAAGAGAGAGCTGACGCACGGAAGCGCGGCGTATCTCAGAGATACTTAAATCCAATTGAGTTTTAATAAATGAACACGTATTTTACAATCAGCGAGTCACCCAATCAAATTTTAAAATTTATTTTCCAGTTTCAGATAAATTATTTTCAGAGCAGTTAACCATACAGATCGTATTTATAATAATCAATCTCGGGATTTTATTATCATTTGTTCTTTTAGATGAATCCTGTACAGTAAATAAAATATATTTTTCTGTATAAACGTTTGCTTGCATGAAATAATTAACTAAATTTAGCTTTAAAACCTCGATGAGTTGACAGCGCAGCCTCCGAGTTTCCAGCGAAAGCAAATTCAGGAGGCGAAGCGTCGATTGTATCCCATATGCCTAACGGAAAGGATTAACTTTGCGGGTTCGCCTGGACTCACGCCAGCCTGTTATTCCCTTTCCTGAGGGTAGGCGATCAGGACTGCACAGCATACCACAGGTGCGGCGAGCTAAAGGTATTGGTTTAACCCCGAACTCTTCACCTTTTGAAAATTATGCGTGCAAATGATGAAAGCGAAAGTGTGAGATTGATTTTAAATATTCATAGATAACGACTGAAAAATCTGTGGGCGTTCTAATCAAAGAATGATTGCCCGATTGCACAGGTTTCTTCCAGAAAGGGTGAGAGAAATAGAGAGCGAGATTGAACCGTCCTAAACTGGAATATAGTTTTGAAAAATTATGGGCAGAGAGCTTATGCTTGGAAATTATTATTATTTTGCAAATTGAAAATGTCATCATTATGCATGTTTAGCGTTTTAGTGTCTGGTAAAAAAATGAAAATAAATTAATGGGAGATGGAGAGAGACGCTTTAATATCTGTTACCGTGAAGGTCTATACCAGGGGTCACCAACCTGGGCGGTAGCGCCCACTAGTGGGCTGACATTAAAGGTAATTAAACATTTATTTCATTATTTATTTTATCGATTATGTTGATTTATTCTTTTTGATCTAAGGTGGGCGATAAGCTTTTTAATTTTCAAAAAATCGTAAAAGTGGGGTCAACAAAAGAAAGGTTGGTGACCCCTGGTCTACACCATTATATACTGGATTATTATTGATATTCGAAGACGTATTCGGTCACAAATCACACATGCTTGAAAGAAGCTATAAACTGAGAGTAATTTGGGCTGAAGTTTAAGCTTTATGATATCTACGTCCGAAACAATAAAACTCCAGCGAAAGATGTTTATTATTGCTATTATAAGCCGCTGATATCTTTCGCCTACAAATTTCTATTGAAAAACTAAGAGTTGTGGTCAATATTTCTTTTTTGTCATCGATGCGTGGTGTGTGAGCTCTCAAAGATTTTCCAGATATATATATATATATATATATATATATATGCATTTAACTGCAATGACCACGCAGTATATAAATGAATAGAAACGACATAATATTAAGGAACGTTTCTGCACACGCGGAAGAGAAATAACGAATAAATATATATATATATATATATATATTATTTTTAATGTATATATTCCTCGTTTGTATTTCTTATATTATCGACTCAAGATTAGCTCGAAGACACGGAAATCTTTGGAAAACAGATGGATGATAATGTTAAAATCCAGAAAATACCGTCACAAGAATCAGAGGTTCGTATAGTTGGTTGCTCACTGCTCAGCTCCACGAGGCCTGGTACTGATTGTACCACTAATATTCCTCATACTCTTAATGAATATGAAGTGGGGAATAACAACGGCTAACCTCATTCTCGCAACGTTATATTTAAACAACAAGTTTATGGGATTAGGTTAAGTTAGGACAGGTTCGTTATGTTAAGTTTATTAAAATGTCAATAGAATATCCCTTCAGCCAAATGGGTACAGGTCCGAATAAAGTTATGATGGCATCCTTTGTTGACGATATAAAAACTAGTGAACAGCTGACAGCAAGCACGCAGGTATCATTCTAAATTTGGTCCTTTAGGAGTACTTCCAGTAGTACGTATACTAATTTTGTCGAATTGTGCTCTTGGAATCTAAATTTTTCTTTTATAAGGAAGGAAGGGCCAATGCATTTCCCCTGATCACTATATCATCTGGACACAGAGGACGGTCACCCATCCAACAACCACACTAACCCAATGTCGCTTAACTTCGTTCACTTTTCACGCGGAGTCCCTCCTCTTTACTTTAAAATTTTCGCTTTATCTTTAAATTTGATTCTTGCCTTTCAACTTCTCTTCTTTGTTCTACTTTAAAACTTTCACTCGTCTTTAAATTTTCTTACATCTTTTAACTTTCCTTCTTAAGCAGTCAGTCTCGTAGGTAGTTCTGTGTTAGGACATTATTACGCCTTCAGCACTCCAATGCAGTTCAAATTTCTAAATGGTTAGGTTAGGTTATTGGGCGAATTTCGTTAAAATGAGGTTAGGTTAGTTTAGGTGAATTAAGTGAGGTAAGATTGTTAGGTTAGGTAGGGTTAGGTTAATTTAGTAGAGTCTGTTACTCTCCACATTAGGCTAGATTAGGCTATTCTTAGATTAGCTATGGGTAGTGTTAAAATGGGATTAGGTTAGTTTAGATTAGGTTACTCTCGGTATTTAAATAAACTAAACTTTCGTGGATTTAAATTTAATTATTAAAATGTAAATTACTTTTTCTTTTAAAATGGATATAGAACAGTTATACCGTGGAATGAAAACCAGTTCGCAATAGATTTCAAGAGAGAGAAAAGAACAGCAGTCTGGAAATTTTATATATTATATATATATATATATATATATATATATATATATATATATATATATATATATATATATTGTACGAGAGAGAGAGAGAGAGAGAGAGAGAGAACAGAAATCATGATGAGGCTTGTACGAGCTTATCCCAATCTTTCTGCGATAGATAATCTAAACAGCAAACAGAGGAAGAAATTTGACCAGAAAGGGTGTACAGCGTTCAACTGAGATATCCATGGGGATGAGGGGTGAGGCCGACCCACCTTCTACCCCAAGAGAGAGAGAGAGAGAGAGAACGCGACGATTGCTTTTTAAATTAATTATTTTTCTTTTTCCGTACGAAATGTTTGCTGATTTAATATATATATATAAATGGCGGAAACACGTAAATTAGAAAGAATTTTCATACAGGGTAATCATATTATGAAGGACTTAGGATGAAAGTTCTAAGCACGCATGACGATTGTTCTAAGATGCCGGTTCTCAAGCTCTTATCTCGGTCACTGCATAAATCGTATTTGAAGAATGAGATTGATAAAGAATTTTTGCATTCCATTTATCCGGTCCTGCCTCTGAGTGTGTTTTTGGTTTTCCTATGGCTTGTGTAATATCGTCCGTCGTAAAGGTGAAATCCGTTATACTGTCCTCTTGTGGTCCTTCTTCAAAGAACGCGTTTCTATCGCATATCAATTTGTCAGTTTTTGGGATACTGAAAGATGATTCGTGCTGAGCTATTAATATCTCAGGTACTTCTGTTAGATCATCAGATAAAGCATTGTTCTCATTTTCTAAAGGTCCGATAGTCGCATGGATTTTCAACTTTGTTTTTGCGAAATTATAGAAATACTTTGAGTTAGCCTTTATCGCTTCTATAGCATCGTCTTCTTCTTTTCTGTATGCTTCTCGATTAGTTCCTGTATGAAGACATCGATACTTTGCAGTTTATCATTTAATATTTTTCTGATGTTGTTATCTTTACAATTACAATTACTTATATATATATGATACATATGTATATATTTACAGGGTGTTTGAAAACTTTCTGTACAAATTGAAATGGGGGATAGGCAACACCAAGACAAACCCTTTTCGTCTATAAATGTATGTCCGCTGACGTCACCATTCGGCGCGAGAGGGCGCCGCTGCAATTGGCTAAAAGGTGAAGTGGGCTAGACTCGCGCTTGCCGCAGGCATTCTTAAATCGGACGTAGTACGCGTAACATGTATATTTAAGGAAGGCATGTTTATTTAAAGACGGTGCTGAAAGTTGCGACCGGTAGCATCAATGCATGCCCGACAGCGTCGAAGCATTGACCGATGTACACGTCGAAAGATTCCCGGCATTTCGGGAACAGTTCCAGCGGCGACAGCGATTCTTGCTACGAGGTCTTCTTCTGAGTAAATGGGAGTCTCGTACACGAGGTTTCTTCATGTGTCCCTACAGGAAGAAATCGAGGCATGTTAAATCGGGCGATCTCGGTGGCCAGGCTACGGGCCCACCCCGGCCTATCCATCGGTCCCTAAAAGTGGCGTTCAGATAATCCCGCACATCGTTGCTGGAGTGTGCTGGAGCCCCGTCGTGTTGAAACCACATTCGTCTACGAATAGCCACGGGAACATCTTCCAGCAGTTCCGGCAACGTTTCTTCAAGAAATATCTGATAAACCCGCCCGTCGAGTCGGGCAGGCAGCAGGTACGGCCCAATCAACTTGCCATGGACGATACCCGCCCAAACGTTGACGGCGAACCGTTCTTGATGAGCATGCACCCGTGTAGCATGTGGATTTGCGTGCGCCCACACGTGAGAATTGTGCATGTTAAACACACCCTCACGTGTGAAACAGGCCTCATCTGACAACAGCACATAAGCCGGAAAATTAGGCTGCACCGCTCTCTGCTGCAGAAACCAACGTGCGAATTCCACACGAAGAGGGTAATCCCGAGGTTGTAATGCCTGGACTCTCTGACGATGAAACGGATGTAACTGCTGCTCGTGCAACACTCTCCAGACCAGGTCGTGGTTCACACCGAGGATACGTGCAACACCTCGCGTGCTTGCGCTTAGATTGTCCTCAAATCGCCGTAGGATTTCTTCTTCCATGTCAGGAGTGCGCACGTTTCTCTCCCGACCAGTGTCATGCATGTTTGCATGGAATGTTCCAGTTTCTCGCGGTCGCCGATGCAAATGCGAAAACGTTTGGTGGTTTGGCACACGTCTGTTTGGGAAGCGCTGTCGGTACAACCTCACAGCAGCTCTTCCGTTTCCATTGGCAGCCCCATACACCATATGCATGTCAGCCATCTCAGCAGTCGTGAAGCGCTCCATGTTACGCGTACTACGTCCGATTTAAGAATGCCCGCGGCAAGCGCGAGTCTAGCCCACTTCACCTTTTAGTAGGTTGACCATATTTCCTTGAGACAAAAACGGGACATTGGGATGGCAAAAAAGGGACGGGGGTTATGTAATATTCTGTATTCATGAAAAAGTAAGTACATAAACATCTTGAGCTTACAATTATTCTTCAGTGACAGAACCCATACAAAAACCCATACAAAACGGTACTGTCCCGTTCAAAACGGTACGTATGGTCAGCCTACCTTTTAGCCAATTGCAGCGGCGCCCTCTCGCGCCGAATGGTGACGTCAGCGGACATACACTTATAGACGAAAAGGGTTTGTCTTGGTGTTGCCTATCCCCCATTACAATTTGTACAGAAAGTACAAACACCCTGCTCCGTGTGAGCAAACGTTAAGACTTCTAGAATCCCTGTATATTAAAAAACTCTCCCCTTCGCTTAACTCTGACATTTCATCCGTTCCCCTCCGTCTAAACTGAACATCTTGAACAACCAACCTTTACTTGGTTTTAGATGTTTCTGTTTTTTTAGTTTTGCCTCGGAATCTGTGCTGCTTAGACTTAAGGTGTGTTCCTTTTAGTGTGGGTTTTTAATTTTTTAGTGTTTTAAAAGATAGCCTGTGAATTTTGAGTTTTTTGAGTTTTACATTTTGTATTTTATAGCTGTTATTCATTGTTCGTTTTTAGTGTCACTTTTATTGTTTAAAGCTTGTTAATTGTTCGCTTTTGTTTCATAATAGTCATTATGGTTTTTAATTGTAACTTTTAGAATTTTTTTAGTGTGACTGTTTTAATGCTTGTGGATTTTTTCCCTATTTTAATTTGTTAATGTCATTATGGTTTTTAATATTGTTTTTAAACTTTTTAGAATTTTTGCCTGAGGATGAGCATAGTTTGTGCTTGAAACGTTGCAATATACAAAATATAGTCCCTTTCCAACTTGATGGATTTTCTTTCCTTGTCTGTTGCTTTCTGCTTAAATTTATATATATATATATATATATATATATATATATATACATTCAACTGCAAAGAACACGCAGTATAAATAACGTAAAGAACGACGCTTGTATAGGAGATATTCCGCGCAAGACGAGAAAGAGAAAACAACAAATGAAAAAATGAAGTACCACCTGGGAATCGAACCCGGGATCTTCCGATTGCCGGTCGACGCGATAACCACTACACCATGGTGTAGTGGTTATCGCGTCTGACCGGCAATCGGAAGATCCCGGGTTCGATTCCAGGTGGTACTTCATTTTTTTCATTTGTTGTTTTCTCTTTCTCGTCTTGCGCGGAATATCTCCTATACAAGCGTCGTTCTTTACGTTATATATATATATATATATATATGTATGTGTATGTATTTTCTGCGCATATCTAAACACGAATTTATTTCTTTCACACTGATTTCACTCTCACAAACGTCGATATATACTTTAATTAATTAATAATAATAACAGAATTGGGGAAATACTTTACCGCTTCACTCCTCGTGACGTCTCAGACTCATTGTCCTAAATCCAGACTGGCTTTGGCTCATTATAATCTCTCGCATCTCTTGTTCAAATGATTTCGTGATATGTGTGTGTGTGTGTGTGTTTATGTGTGTGTGTGTATGTGTGTGTAGCATAAAAACAAGAAGTTTCTAATAGAAAATGGGATATTCTTTAGAAACCCCTGTAATTAATTAAGGAAGACTTATGTAGTTCAATAATTGGAGGTCTGTTTTTAGTTCATGAGGAAAATTAAGCTTAGACAGAGTTGAAATACAAGTTAGAAGATTGAGAAATAAATTAATTACAAAAAGTTACCTAATATTACTTTCAAATACAATTTTTATTGTGTGGAAGGATGAACAACTGGGTTTGTTGCATACCGACTTCCTTCACACGAAATCGAACCCAAGGCTGGTGGATTCGTAGTTGCAATGATAACCACTACACCACTCAGTCGCATATATATATATATATATATATATATAGTGCTTTTTTGAGGTAGATAAGGGGATGTTAGTTTAATTAAATACGTGATTGTCATTATTTTGTGAAAAATTCTGAGTATTTAAGATTTTGTAGAAGTTTATTAGCTTTTTTTTTAGTGTCTTAAGAACCCAACCTTTCAGCGCAAAACTATCTTAGAGATATTCGTGTATTGTTTGGGGTGATAACGGGATGCGTTCACTACACATTCCGATCTCTCTGCGAGAAAATAATCTAAACGTAAACAAAGGAAGAAATTTGACCAGAAAGGGTGTACAGAGTTCATCTGAGATACCCATGGGGATGGGGTGAGGCCGTCCCAGCTTCTCTCCCGAGAGAGAGAGAGAGAGAGAGAGAGAGAGAGAGAGAGAGAGAGAGATGTGAATTAAAAAATGGAAATCGGAATGAAAGGGGTGTAAATTAAAAATTAGATGAAACGAGCAACTATCAAACTAATTATCACTGGGCAACACGTATTTTATTGAATGATATCTGACACTTGATTCTAGGTAATTTGGGTGCGCTGAATACGAATTTCAACTCGGTTTGGCTCTATCAGGTCCTGATTCTTGTCGACAGCCTATGTGCCATTTTCCAGATTTTTCAAATTAGGACTAAAAAATTAAGTCGTGTTAAATTTTTTTTTCAAGTTTCATGAATACAAGCAGTTCAAACTACAGTAAAATTACATTATAACGATAGAAATGACTTAAAATAAAAAAACAAACATATATGAAGCTTTCACTGTGGCAAAAATTTTCTTTTGTAAGACTTTCTAGCGTATTTGCTTGTTGATGGCAGGTCTCTTTTCAAGCACCAGCAGTAATCAGCCATCATGTGGGAATCCCAGCGGCCTTGGTACCGTTCCTCCATAATTTTTATATCTTGGTGGAATCTCTCCCCTTGTTCGTCACTTACATCACCTAAATTACTTGGAAATTGGTCAAGATGGCTATTCAAAAAATGCATTTTTATGCTCATATTGCAACCTAACTCTTTGTAGTCCCTTAAAAGTTTTTTTACGATTTCTTCGTAGTTATCTGCCCTATAATTGCCTAAAAAGTTTTCTATCAAGTCCACGAATGAGAACCAGCCATTTTTTTCGCGTTCATTCATGACATTAGGAAAATTGCTGTCTTTAATCATTGTTCTTATTTGTGGACCGTCGAAAATTCCCGCCTTGATTTTTTCATAACTTAAACTTGGAAATTTTGAAGTTATGTATTTGAAACACTCGCCGTTCGTATCTAAAGCTTTTACATATTGTTTAATGAGGCCTAGTTTTATATGCAGAGGAGGAAATATGATTTTATCTTTGCTCACTAAAGGTGGATTAATTACGTTTTTTTCTCCGACAGTAAGTGATGTTCGTGCTGGCCAGATTTGTTTGAAATAATGTTCTTCCTTGGCTCTGCTGTCCCATAAGCAAAGGAAGCAGGGATATTTAGTATACCCTCCTTGTTGTCCTAGCAGAAAATTAACCATTTTTAAGTCAACACATATGATCCACTCGTGCTCCCTATATTTGATAAGATTTAAAACTTTTTCTATATGTTCATACTTTTCTTTTAATTTTGTTGAGTGCCCAATCGGTATCGAGCCGTATAGATTGCCATTATGCAACAACACACACTTAAGACTTCTTTTCGAACTGTCTAAAAACAAGCGCCAATCATTTGCATCGTAAGACTCAACCCCCATCTTCTTTAACAAACCAACTATGTCGCAGCAATATACTAAACTATCCTCTGTTCTAAAATATTTAACAAGTTCTTCTTCTCTTTTTCTGTAAAATGAAATGTGTGTGTTTGAAGTAAGCAAGTTTTTCTCTTTAAGTCTTGAAGCTAAAATTTCCGCAGCCTTTTTTGGCAAATTTAGATCCCTTACAAGATCATTCAACTCGGCCTGGTTAAACTTTTGCGGATCGTTTTGACTTTCAAATACGCTGGGGTCAAAATCGGTGTCTGACTCCTCAAAGTGCATAACAATATTTTCAGGAACATCTTCAACTAATTCTTGAGTTGGCAGACCCTTAAATTTTGGAATGGGGATCTCATTTGAATGTAGCACAGGTCGTATCGCGGTGTCGAAATTTGGGTACTCGATACAATGTTTATTTTTCTTAGTGAAGCCCGAAGTCTTGACAAAGCAAAGGTAGCAATCGGTCTCGTGGTTAGTAGGCTCTCGCCACACCTGATATGGAAAAAAATTGTAAAGCGTTAACAAAAGCGACGAGAGACTTGTTTTTATGAATTTTATCAAAAGTTATCACCCAAACATTTAACATTTCTATGTGTTTCAACCTTATGCAATATTTGAGATTCTTATAAACATTTTCTGTAAATTTTTGTTTATGTACCTAAGTTACAATTACATTTAGGTAAGTTACAGTATACTAGTGATTAAATTACGTAGTTTTATGAAATCATAAACTTACCATCGGAACTCCAAAAGGTATTTTTGAATCCGAACCCTTCGTCCAATGTCGCAGTCTTTCAATGCATATAGTGCAGGCTTTATGTGGAGCCCACGATTTATCTTGGTCCCCCAGTTTTATGCTAAAATAAGCTAAGTAAGCTCTTTTTACGAAGTCAGTTATATTTGCTCGTTGATGTGGAAGTGTAAAATTTCCACATATATAACAGAAGGAATCAGGGTTGTTTTTGCATTTGAACTTTCTAGTGCTTGATGACATATTGCTTGATTGTTCTGCCAATTTGTAAAGGTAAAGCCCTTAATTCATATAAATTTAAGAAAATCTGAAATATAAACACAAAAATTAGTTTAAATAGGTACTTATTATGAAATAGGTACTTACAATCTATGAAATTAAACTAGAAACACGGATGAGTAGGTACAATATAAATTACGTCTAATTAAATCAACTATATTAAATCACGATGACAAAATTACTCACTAAATCATATGCCAATTCAAAATTATGTTAATGCCCAAACTTAATTAACTAACTCGACTGACTGACTGACTGACTGACTGATTGAATTGACTGATTAACTCTGGAAACGAGTCGCTTTTATATATTTTAGTTGTCCCTCTAGAATACTCTACAGAGAACAGGAACGCTCGAGAAAATTTTAGAATTCTATGATATTTTTAGCTTAATTTACTAATATTAAAATGGGTTAAAAATGACAAAATTAAAAATATTTTTAGGGTGTTACATATAAAAATATACATAATACAACAATACCATAACAATAGGTACAAATACCTAGATAAAAACCTAGTTGCATAATGTGTAACTGCAAAAAGACTTAGCGAGTATTGAGAAAAAAACCTTTTTATGAATACGACGAAAGAGGAAGGGTGTTGAGCAAAATCAGGACCTGATAGAGCAAAACCGAGTAAAAATTCGTGCTCAGCGCACCCAAATTACCTAGAACTAACTGTCAAATCTAATTCAATAGAAAAAAAGTTGAAATTTGTTCCCCAGTGTTATCGTTTATTTAATTTCATACTTCATAAATTCAAGTTTAAAATTATGAATCCGCAATTTTAAAAATTAAATAATTGTACAGCCAAAATAAATGAAAAATTGAAAGTGAAAAATTTTACGTCAGAACCAAAAAAAATAATTTCCACAATAAAATTAGTATTAATTAAAAGTAAAAACAGAACTAAGACTGAAAGGTAATAAATAAATAATAATAATAATAATAAATATATATATATATCAGTGGCGACTCATGCACTCGGGCTTCTCTGGCTGAGCCCGAGAAGCAAGGGGCAAGGAGAAGCATGAGAGATAAAATTGTGTATTTATAGATTTAAGTTTTAAAAAAAATTTTAAACACAAATTGTAAAAATGGTTTTTGGCTGGTAGTATGTTACTATTTTTCTGTCTAGCCTTCGTCAAGCAAGCAAATTTTGAGCGCATTTAGATACCCTTACTACCTATTAAAAAAACTATATTGACACATTAAGTTTTCGTGTAATCTTTCAAGATCCTTTACTCGGGCGCAAGACATTACGCCCGAGAAAGTATAAGTAATATCGTATATTTAAAGTTCTTTTAATGAATAATTATTTGCTTGCATACGGTTACATAATAGTCCTTCTTATAATTCTCATTAAATAAAATACGGTTTTCCTCCTATTATTTTTTTTATAAAGAAAAAAACATTTCAACTCGGGCTTATATCCTTCGGCCTTGTAGAGGCACAATTTTTAATTCTGGTAAGTTTTTACATTTCGATAAGCGTGCCTTCAACTGCCTGAGAGAAAAAGGTTTTAAATTCGGCTAGTTTATTCATTGCTATGCACATAAGTTAAATTTAGTGTTAAGTAAAATGTCAGAGAAAGTTAACAGAGCTAAAATGTTCTTTTCCAATGTACGTGCTTTCAGTAAATTTGCTTCTTCAAGTACGAAACGAAAAGCTGTATTTAGAGAGCTTAATATCAGCATTCCATCACTTTGTGAAACAAGGTGGTGCTATAGATTTAGAACCGTGTCAGCAATAAAAAGGCAGCGTGAAACTCTGAAAAATGCATTTCAAAAGATTTTAGATGACAGTGCAAGATGGGATGAAGATACTCTTAATCAAACTGATAATTTACTTATAAAATTGCATGATTTCACTTTTCTGTTTTTTATTAACTGCTTTGAAAATATATTGTCACAAGCCGAAAAAGTATTTGATCTTCTGCAATGCAAGCAGTTTGACATGAAGTTTGCACAACAGAAAGTAAATGACTTTATTGAATTTATTAAGTGCGCTCGTACTGATAAAGCATATAATAAAGTTTTTCAAGAAACAATAGCAGACTTCGAACAATCCGAAGACCTACCTTCTCCCCCGAAAAAAAGAGCTAGAGGCAAACAAATGAACTATAAAGCAATATATTTCGAAATAAATGACATTATACTAATGTCAATGAGGGAACGATTTGATTGCATTCAGGAGTTTCCGTTCTTTGAGTTGATTGATGTGACCAAATTTTCAGAATTTGCTGAAAATTTTCCAATGCATCATCATAATGCTTTACAAACTAAATATCCAAATGTAATTGACTCCAAATCCTTAGTTAACGAATTGAAATATCTTTATCGTGACAGTGACTTTAGAAAATGAAAATCTGCAAATGAAATTTTAGAAGTCTTTCACAAACTAGGATTATTGTCTGCGATGTCGGAAACCACAAAGCTGATTCAGCTTCTTCTTACCATACCTGTAACTTCTGTTTCAAATGAAAGAAGTTTCTCTGTTCTTGATCGAATTAGATCATATTTAAGAAACACAATAGCTCAAGAACGGCTCTCGTCCCTGGCTAGGATTTCAATTGAAAAAGAAATACTTATTGATTTAGAAAGCAAAAAGGAATTACATGACCAAATATTAAAGGAATTTACTTTAACACCAAGACGCTTGGACTTTATGTTCAAGTAAATAAAATTCAAATAATTTTTTTTACCGAGGTATGTATTTATTTATTTTATTGATATAATCTTAAGTTATTGTGATGCATTTAAATGTCGGTTCATATGTAGACTTGAAAATTTAAAAAGAGCCCGAGTAGTCTTGAAGAGCTGGAGTCGCCACTGATATATATATACTGGTCAAAAAAAGAAACGCAATTAGCTTGCATATGGTGTAAAATTTAAGTTGTTAGTGGTATTATCACAGTTTCAAGATTATGGTTAAATGTTTGTTCAAATATTTTAAAGCCACTTAGCGCATGTTTTTAAACCTGACTAATCCCGGCTAAGACGCCATTTTGTTACAAACAATAAACAGAGATTAAATTGAATGTATTCTTTATGAAGGCATGCATTTTTTCTTTGACTTCACAGAATACACACTGCCCGTTGAGAAAACCAAACTTTTTCCCGCGATTGAGGCATGCCACGACTCTCAGAGGTCAACAGAGGTCGTGCCTTGGGCATGTTGGATGCAGGCATGTCTGCTGTCCAAGTTGCACAACGAATGCATGTGCATCCCAGCACAATCTCCAGGCTTGTTAGACGGTACAATGCCACAGGAAGTGTTCAGGACCTGCCAAGACGTGGGCGACCTCGTGTGACGACCCAACGCCAGGATCGCCACATTGTACTGCAGCACCTGCGTCATCGGCAGCGGAATGCTCGTCAGACAGCCAGAGAGACACCTGGTATCCACAACAACAGAATTAGTGACCAGACCGTCAGAAACCGACTCCGTAATGCAGGACTCCGATCCCGCAGGCCTTACAGATGTCCTTTTCTCACTGATGCAAGAAGGCAACGACGCCTGCAATGGGTAGGGCCTATCAGCACCGTGACTGGACACAAAGAATGAGGTCGATGTGGGCCAGACTCCAAGCCTGCATTGTGGCTAGGGGTGGCCATACGCGTTATTGACTGTTTGTTATGTTAAAGAATCATTTACTATATACTGAGTCATGTTTATTAATAAATCTCAAAAATTGCGTTTCTTTTTTTGACCAGTATATATATATATATATATATATATATATATATATATATATATATATAATATACACACGCTTCCCGTTGATCAGCGAAGCTAAGCGACATTGGGCCTGGGTAGTAGTTGGATGGGAAACCGTCCTCCGCGTCCAGATTATGTAGTGGCCCGTGGTTCGGATCCCGCGTAAAGCTGTAGGTCCACTCCGTCATATGATCCTAGATATTGTGAAGGAGGTTAAACGACCCCAATCATTCATATACATATATATATATATATATGGTATGACCTAAACTAATTTCGTAAATAATGATTTTTTTATGTTTGTGTAAAAACTAAAATAAATAGAACCCAAGTTGCATACCCTTGCAGCCCCATTTGAACTAAACTAATTGCGTAAATAATGATTTTTTGATGTTTGTGTAAAAACTAAAATAAAGAGAACAGTTTTGTAATTGATACGAAAATTTTGTTTGTCAAGCATGCTTTTCCTTTTATTTTCAATAATTATAGTTTTTAAGGCATTAGTTTATGAAGTATAAAAAGTTTTGATCGAAGTTAGGAAGTAATTCCTCTTCAAATTCGATTTTTGCTTATAATATATATATATTTCCCCCCCGGGGCAATTCAGTTCGCACCGGTGCAAACAATAGACGTAGATAGAAAATAAAATTTGATATTTGTACTTCTAAAATATAAAATTTATGTAATGTGGTCTCTTTTAAAGCATATATATATATATATAATTTTTTCTGATCATTAGGCCGTGGCTATCGTTACCAAACCATGGCTATCACCATGGTTACCACCCGCTCCGGGTATGGAAACCAATTTTTTTTTCTGATCATTAGGCTGTGGTTATCGTTACCAACAGGTCTCGAACCCCAATTGATCATTAGGTCATGGCTATGACCATGGTTACCATTTTTTCTGGCTATGGTGCTGTTCTTTTTTCCCGTACGATTTGGCAGCAACCAGACGGCCTGATGCCTAGGGCTCCCAGCAAATGGTGCAAGATGTTGCACGATGTTGCAATGCAATGTCGCAAGATGTTGCAATGCAATGTTTTAAGATTTTGCAAGGACAATGTTGCAACTTAATATAACTATGTATTTTTTCCTGTACTAATATTTTGAAACTTACAGACGCGCCTATTAGTGCTTTGTGGATTGTTGTTGGTAAGGCGGTGGTGGAATAATATAATTATACGTTTTGTATATTTTTCCTGTACTAATATTTGATAATATAACTATATTTTTCCTGTACTAATATTTGATAATATAACTTTTGATAATATAACTATATATTTTCCTGTACTAATATTTTGTTAATACTATGTTTTGTATGATTATATATAATTAATATAACTATATATTTTCCTTTACTAATATTTTGTTAATACTATGCTTTGTATGATTATATATTTTCCGTTCTATTATTTGACCATATATATATGTCCATTGTATATCCATTAATTCAGCTAAAATAAACAGAACGTTGTATTGATGTTTTATTTATTCCTTATACACGATTATATCCCTTGTTTGGTTTAGGTTTTCTGAATATTTAATTAATTGTTATTTGTCAAATCGGTCTTCTAAACCAACTGGAATATATGCTTTAAATAAATAAAAAATGCTATCTGGCAACTCAACCTTCTAAGCGGACATTAATATAAGGAATTAATATAAGCCAACATTAATATATGATTTAATTTAATAAATAACGAATCTGGCAACTCAGCCTTCTAAGCCAAATGGTTGAATAATATATGCTTTAAATAAATATTTAATGCTATCTGGCAACTCAGCCTTCTAACCCAACTGGCTGAATAATATATGCAAATACATGGCGCAAACTGGCAACTCAGCCAACTGGCTGATTAGGGGCCTATAAGAGAGCGGCAGTGTGGCTGAAGGAGTCATATGCGTTTGACAGCTGTCGGACGAACACCTCCTCCTCCTCTCTCTCTCTCTCTCTCTCTCTCTGGCCCCTTGGGGGGGGGTTCAGCTTGGGGCTAACTCCAAGTTGCATAACCCTTGTAACCCCTTTGGCAACAAAGGGGGGTGGGGGTAGCACCAAGGGGGTGGGGTTGTCTTGCAGCAAAGGGGGTTGGGGGTTGCATTCTTGCAACATTATGCAATTGCTCTGCACTCTGGAATTTTTCGCCCATACTACTAAGGTGCTTAGCTTAACTTAGCCTAGCTCCTTAGCCTAGCACATCAAATAGTCTCGTACTGTCGTTGATGCCGGAAGTTAAGTGCCGTAAACTGTTTAATTGGTGAATTTTGAAATCAGTGAATAATTTTTTAGAATTTGAACGTAGAATTAGACTAGTTGTTGTGAACGGTGGATATCATGTGGAGGTTTACTAACTACGTTAAATAAAACTTAAAGCATTCATGCCTGTTTTTATCATTGTTCTTTAACTCTATCATTTATAAATAACAAAAATGTAAAAGTTTATTTTTAGGCCATACCTTTTGGGACACCCTGTACTTTAATGTACCCTACTTTTTTTGTTCCCCCCCCCCAAAAAAAAGACTCGCTTTATTGATTCACTCACTTAAATAACTCACTTTGCCTCCGGACCGGAGTTAGTCAGTTAAGCGAATTTCACTGGTAACGAATTGTTGAAATTAAATAAATAACATAATTTTCCAGTATCGATTAGCAATGGCTTTAAGATTAATTTTTTGGCCGGATTTAAGTTAAACATATATCTTATGACGATGGTTTTGTTTTATGGTTGTAGTATACAGTATACTACGACCATAAAACAAAACAAGTCGCGTCTTTCTGTTCTCAATCCTTTTACCCCTTTTTTGTAAACATTACGCTATCTTTCATGTATGTATTGTAGATGAATATGTACAATAACATTATGTACTCGTATTTATAAAATAACAAATGCACACACACACACACACACACACACACACACACACACACACATACATACATACATTAACAAAATCTCGTTTCCTAATAAACTGAAGTGAGAAGGCAGAAAGAGAAGGTAGAAATAGCTTGGATGCGAAAGACAGAATGTACTGAAGAAGAGAAAAGATAGAGATTAAAGTGGACGCAGCCGCTCACACACGCATCCTGGTGGACCAACTATTTCCACCATCACATGGCTAAATTCTACACGTAAGCGGCCCTTCATACGTTATGCGTGATGGTGCTTCCAAGATTTGCTAAGAAAATTATATATATAATAATCTTTATTCAGAAAGAACACATTACATAAGATATACATTACATCCATATAGGTTTACACAATGTTGACATTAATTAATTAATTAACATTTAATTTTGTATTTTTAGTGACAGGTAGTTTAATTACAGTATTCTTATCTGAATATGCCGTTGGGAAGCATGACAGCTTTTCATTCTCGCAAGAATCATGAACAGAATATGTACCTACACATACTATAATCAGAATACAGAATAAGAATAGAGAATAATCTTTTTCCTTCACAAGCGATTATATATGTAGTTGTGCGGTACGTGAGGTTTCCTCTCACTTACCCATTTTCCCTCTCACTCTTGTTTTCATCCCAACGCTTTTCTCGGTATCATCCCCTCCTCCTCCTCTCCTACCACTAACTCCCCCTTCTCCCACTCGTAACTTTTGGTAATATACTATTTGATTGCTCATTCTGTTGACTGCTTGACAACCGGAGAGAATTACTTTAATCTAGACATTTTATTAAAACTATCACATATACATCACTTTCATTTATTACTCCTTTTAATGACTTTTTAAAAAATATTTCGTTCTATGATAATGAATATGCAAGTACAATAAAATCTGGTTGGGCGACCACCTGAGTTAAACGACCAACTGCCTTAAACAACCAATTTTTTCCAGTCCCGAATATTATCCCTTTACGCTGCTATAAAAAACCTGAGTTAAGCGAGCACCTGTCTTATACGTTTAGCGACCGTCTTAAGTCCCAAAGTCCCAAAAAGTGAACATTTCTGGTTCTCTTTAGCGACTAATGATAACGAAGTCCGCCCTGTTATAACAGACAACATCACAATCCAACACTTATCACATTTCCAAACTTATTATGCCAACAAAGGAGTGATAGTTGTATGAGGCTACTACAGCTCTCTCTAACGAAACATATAAAGTTAACGTTATTTCGAGATCTGCTGCTAAACAACAGACAATTGATAAGTTCTTTGTAAAATATTAAATATGAACAATTAGTGTATAAGTATGTCAGTATGTGCAATTACAATAGTAAATAAAATTTGTAAAACATTAATGGGCCTTGTACCAGCGTCTATTAATGTGCTCATCTCTATAACTATGTACTAAAGTTTGTACATACAGTTACAGAGATAAGCAGGTTTTGTTTTAGTTTATATATTTTATAGTAAGAATACATTTTAAATCATTGCGGATTTGGCAACTGTGCCCCAGGCATCCTTTGGGCTGTTCACTGTGATTTTAGTTCTGTTTAGCTCTATGCTCTGTATTGGCAAATTGTAATTCTTGTAATTGTTATGAAGTGCTTCTGTGACCTGCATTATATACTCGTACACTGTGAAGTGAGCTGCCATCATGGATCTTCATCATTATTTCAAAAGAAAAAATGAGTGATGCAAATATGAATGAAGCTGATAATTATAATCAGAGTAAATTTGCCAAATATAGACTTAATCAAATTGACAATTTTGAACAATCTTCTGTGACAAATCGTACACAGACCAAGACTTCAAATTCTGGTGTCCCAAGTGCATCTAGTGATTATGCAGTATCAGCAGGCAGTTCGTCAAACCTGAATATTGGCTCTAGTAAATGTTTATGTATATACATATTCGAATGGCACACACACACCTTTGTTTTAATTACTCACACGCCCCCCTCTGACCAAATCCTGGGTACGGCCCTTGCAATTAGTGAATAAATATTTAATAAATTAATAAAAGTGTAAACAATTAGTGCATAAAGTGCAATTATTAAGTAAAATTTGTAAACAATTAAGTGTATACAAATGTTACATAAATATGTGCAATTATTATTGAATAAAGTTATTATGTATGTATAGTTTTATTCCTAATAATTCAAATTAATATGAGTTAACAGAACTAAACAATGAAAAAAGGGGAAAGTCGATATAAAATAGTGCTAATTGTGTCAAAAGACCACCTGCATTTAGAGACCAATAAGACCTGTCGGAAAGCTGGTCTCTTACGACAGGTTTCACTATATATTTTCTATAAATTTACAATTTAGAGAAAGTTCTATAAATTTCTATAAATTTTCAATTTAAATTTACCTTTCCCTCTCGTAAATCAGAATAAACAGTCTGTTATATATAAAAGATACAAATAATAACGATATTTGGGGTTGCTTACTCGTAAGCCTTCATAACGGCAAAGGTCATGTGACAGAATGGACAGAATGGACCTAAAACTTTAGGTGGGATCCGGACCACGGGTCGCTGCATCGTATTTGAACACGGAGGACGGTCACCCATCCATTTACTGAACAGATCCAAAGTCCCTTAACCTCGCTGATCGAACTGGAAGCAACGTTGCAACATGGCCATTACGTGACCTTCAGAAGTATTGAATTATGGACTACAATTACCCTTGAAAGGATTAGAAAAATGACAAACGGAACATCATTTAATAGTTTTAAGAAAAGTGCATCCATATAAAATCTTTAACCCTTTTCGGCAAGGTTTACTTGCGAATTAGAAAATACATTAAAAATAAACAAAAGATACACTATTATGAATCCATATGGACCAGCTTGGTCGGAAAGGGTTAAACGAACTCAGTTCATGAGTACAAATGTTCCAGATAAAAATGGTATATTTTGGTTTTCGTGTTGACTAATATTTTTACTGGACTGTTTGATTCTTTGTTTTGTTCGTTATGATTTCTTTGTATTTAATGTTAAAAGTGAATTTCTAAATATTATTTTCTATTTATCTGCATTATGCCATTTGATCCAAATAAAATGCATAAAAGTTAGTTTATTATAATTTATTGTATACGCAGATATCTCACAGTCACGTTCTTAAATATAATTTACAGTATAGAACCTGAAACACATATCGAAAGCATGTAATATTTTTTTTATGTAGGAAGGAGGGGGCAAGGGCGAACGCCCACAAAACGCCTCCTCCCTCGAAGGAGGCCCACGATGTCATTTTAATTTTATTTTTATAAATTTTGAAAAGTTTGTGTAGTGTGTAAACTGCATGTATGCGTAGTGAAGAATAGAGAGAGCATTGTGTGTTTGAGAGCATGCTGGACTGCTTACAAGGAGATGAGACACAGAAAAGATCAACCAAAGAGGATAGTGACAGAAGAAACAGGAGTTCCAGCACTCCCTGTCTTCTGCCAACGTTCCCCGAAGTACTTCCCTGGTCGATTGGTGTCTATAATCTACACTGGACAAAAACGTCAAACTTTCAGAGTTTATACTTGAACATATTTACAAATATTTTTTCAACGGATCCAAGAAATATCAACATTATTTTCCGAATTGTACAATTGTACACTTTCAAAATGGCTGTCAGAACTCGATGTATGGCATCAAGTGGTACAGTTCGAGTAGTTTCCAATAATATTGACAAAAAATTCAATACAAAATATACTTTTAATTATTGTGCATACCCATGCCTGATGAATCAAAGTAAATATGCTTACAAAATAGCAGAGATATCATACATCCAAGGTATAAACCCTGGATGTTTGGTACTTTTGGCCAGCAACAAACACTCATATCACTCAGCATTGCCAGCACCAACTCCCTCCTAGCTTGACGACGATAACTTCCATGATTCTTCATGGGCCGAACCTGGACAACCAATGTCAACCATCACAAACTTCCTTAACCATAAGTTAGTTGCTGTTTTTTAATTGCAAGAAGCAGGAGCAAAAGGCAAATGAGGGGTCAGATGGCATTGCAAAATTCACTAGACATACTACGGACTGTGAACCTCCTCTTGCTACCTATATTCGACTCAAAGTGCACACACAAGCAAGAAGCCAATCGCTTGTGGATTGTTTGGCAGAACTTAGCATAAGCATTTCTTACAACCGTGTTCTTACTGTAAGCTGGAGGCTGCATTGGCTAACTCCATATGCCAGCAAATTTTTATAGACGGACTGGTGTGCCCTCAAGTTCTTCGAAAGCAACTTTACACAATTGGGGCATTAGAAAACCTTGATCATAATCCATCCTCAACAACCGTCAAAGACTCCTTCCATGGCACAGATATTAGTATCAGTCACAGCACAACCAAGGCATCATCAGACAGTGCACTTCACTTTTCACTGTCACCTCGGAATTTCCAACACTTCCAGACTTACACACAGTGGGAACAACAGTGTCACTAAAGGTCTCAGATGCACCTGTCCCACAAGCTAACACAAACCCAATAAGAGGACGATTAGCCACAGAAAGATGCAAGGAAAGAGCATGGTTGCAACATGCCATTAGACTCCTGGATGCCGCATGATAAAGGATGGAGATGCAATATCATGAGCTGCGTACCACGCCTCACTTCAACCTAAAGAGACCATTACCCCTGCGATAACAGCTATACCACCAATGTTTTTTGAGAAAGCCGACTCACCTGATATGGTCAAGCATGGTATGAGCATCATCAAACAACTAACTGAGTTCCTCAACCCATTGCAAGTTCCGATCATGACATGCGACTGCCTTATCTTTGCTGTAGAAAAAACAATTCAGTGTAAATGGCCAGAAACGCATAGAGAAAACAAAACTGTAATCAGGTTTGGTGGACTGCATCTAGAAAAAGGACTTTGGAGTGTCGTTGGTGACATCTTACATTCTTCTGGTTGGACCACAGCACTTACGGAAGCAGGTGTAGCTACGGGTGGAACAGCAGACTCTTTCCTGAAATGCTCCCATATAACCAGAACTCGTCATGCACACCAAGTTACTAATCTTGCTTTGGCCAAGTTACAGCGTGTAGCATTTAATGGAGAAGATGCAGACTTTTCTGAATGGAAGAAATATGAGTGACTCACCACCCACATTTTTGTACTGGGATACTGTTCCTGAGACAGAATTGCTTATTCTTGTCACCATTCGAGCAAACAGAGAAAGAGACTTTAACCTATATGTGGAAGCCTTGGACTATCTCATGTTCCTCTTCTTTGCATTGGCTCGCTAAAACTACAGTCGCTGGCTGACTGTCCATCTACGAGATATGCAAGCACTTCCAGAAACTGTTAAGGGAGAGTTTGAAACGTATTAGGTTGTCAACAAAACCCAAAGACGGTTCTCAGCTATCCCAATCGATCAGTGCCATGAACAGGAAAAGTACAGGAGCAAAAACAAACAAAACTGCTAAAAAACTGAAAGCAAGCAGAAATGATGCTGCCTTGTTTGGTCATCTCTACATTGCCAATTAACATTGACAAGGGGATCCGTCTATATTCTTTGCCCATGAGAACCAGAATTTTCCCCCAAGTCTGTCAGATTATGGGGAACTGAGGACAGGAAACAAGGCCGAACTGCTTAAATGTTTCAATTCTGAGGACGGTAGTTTAGCAATAGTCAACACTGCTGACTGATTATTGACGGAGGTCTTCTGGTACATATATTGCCTGTGACAGCGGCAACATTCTCAGAGTATGCAGGCACCACATTCATCCCTTATCTTCACAGTCATTGAAAATTAGTGAACCAACTCGATGTAGTTTGGGACAGATACTTCTAACCAAGCATCAAGGCATCCACAAGAAAGTCATTCTAAAAAGTGGAATGACTTCCTTAGAATTCAAATAATAAAAAAGAACTGTTCTCACTACTTGCTATGCGGGTCAGCGAAACAAACTTTAAGTGTGATAAAGATGTATAATCACAGCTGATCACAATGTCACCCACAAAGAGGTTCCAAGCACACATGAGGGATTCCCCACACAAAGATATGATGTAGTGTCTGATGAAGTGTCTGATCCTCTGAAGAATGGCAGCACCCACATCAAAGTGCACACATCTGATACTGATGTCCTTGTTTTACTAATACGGCATTTCCATGATCTGCAGGTAACAAACCCAGATACAGAAACAACAGTCGTCTTTGGATGTGGGAAAGATTTCCGACTGTACAATGTCAGAGGCATAGCTGAAAAGCTGGGATCAAGAAAGGCTAAGGCCAAAACCTTCTCTTCCACAGTTTCACAGGATCAGACACTACATCATATCTTTTTGGCTGATCAAAAAAGACAACATGGAACACTTGGCAGGCATATAACAAAGCTACAGATGATTTCTTGTTCATGAAGCAAAACCCGTTCCATCACATTTCAACAGAGTCGGAGCACTTCAAGACATTGGAGCGACTTACTGTGCTCTTGTATGAAAAGTCAATTCCCACTGAATTGGTCCACTGAATTCTGTCGAAAGGGCCGAAGCTTTGAAACTTTGCCTTCAACGCTGGTAATAAGTACATTATATAATTGCTGACAGAAATGAAGTAAAGAGTCACTTGTGGAATAATAATAATAATAATAATAATAATAATAATAATAACAATAATAATAAAAATAATAATATTGAAATTTTGGTATTCTCACCAATCTTTCACCGTTAGGTGGGGCAATGCACTATCCGAGTGTTTTGGCTCCTCTTGCGGAGTGAGACAAGGCTCCTTGCTCCTCCCTATGCTGCTTAATGTGTATATTGATTAATTGCTTCACTTAATGAGGCAACAGTGGGATGTTGTATAGATAACACAAGGATAAATAACTTAGTTTATGCTGATGATATGGTGTTAATAAGCCCCTCTGTTAAAGGTCTGGATCGGCTACTAAAAGTCTGCGAAGTGTATTTGCAGAAACATGATATTCTTTTTAATGTTACAAAAACTAAGGATATGCAATTTCATCCTAAAAGCTGCAATCAGCCAGCTGATATAGGGTTTAAAATGAATGGTGAAGTAATTGAGGAAGTACAAGAGTTTAAGTATTTGGGTCAAACTATTACCAGCTCCTTGAGTGATGACTCGGATATAAGAAAACAATCTCGAAGCCTGTGTGCTAAAGCGAATATGACCATAAGGAACTTTCGATTCTGTACAAGTGAAGCTAAAGACACTCTCTTTCGTATCTTCTGCAGTAATATATACGGACAGCAACTCTGGGTGAATTATAAAAAAAGGTACTGACAGAACCCTAAATTTGCTGTACAACAAGTCTTGCAAAGTCTAATGCAAAGAATTAAAAAATCACCCAACCCGATTATCCAAGCTATCCACGGGTCCTGCCATTTATCCTTTAAGCTATGGAATTCTTGGTACGAAAACGTCTGTCTGTAGCTCCACTTAACTTCGACATTACAGTATTACAGTATTTCTAATCAATTGTATATATTTCTATCCTTTGTCTATGAACTCTCATTGTATTAATAATATTTGTCATGTGGACTATAGTCTGCCAATAAACCTTTTCATTTTCATTTTCATTTTCAATATTAATAAATGTTTCCCCTCTCAGAACACCCTACTACAGTACTGCAAGCGAAATGCATGTCAGGGTGGGACATGGACTTCCTGTACAGATGCAACAGAACTTCCCTCGCCTGCGGGATGGAAGAAAGATGAACAGCTGATGTCGTCACCCGACTGGATGACGATACCTGATGCTGCAAAAGCCTGTAATGTTCAACTCATCAGATGCACGCACAATGAAAGGTCATCCGGATGCTTCAAATGTGGTTGCGCGAAAGCTGACCTTCCATGCACACAGTTGTGCGACTGTCCGTGCGGCAAGTCATTTACAGGACCGTTATGAATCCACATTTAGCACCATTGCATACCGTTGTGGTAATCACCAATAAATAATCCTTGAGATTTATACGATGGCAGTCTCTTTAGATACTTTGTTTACTGATTAATATTATTAAAATAATAAATTAAGTACCCTAACAACAAACACCGATGTGCACACTACCTGTAAGTGCATTTAGCTTCACATTTGTTGTGTCAGTGTTATTAGAAACAGTTGAACTGTGCCATTTTATAACGTATATCTAAATCTGGCGGCCATTTTGGAAATGTTGCATAATTCAGGAAATCATGTTGATAGAGTCAAAGTAAATATATTTTAGTACAAACTCTGAAAGTTTGGTGTTTTTGTCCAGCTAGTAACAGTACCACTGATTTATGTCACTAAGGAAGTGTTCCATCCTTTGATACTTACCCTGAAGTTGTAGTTGGATCAACGTAAAAGTTCGACGTACGTTTAGAGGACCGAGAAAAGAGGGTCAATGAGGACTGTCGAACCGTCGTCCTCATGCGATGGAAAACGGGAGAACTTTCAGACAACAGCTGCAAACGAAACCAAGAGAAAAAAATTGTCTTCGATTGTTTTTTATAAACCTCAAGAGATAAAGTGAGACCCAAATAGGATTATCATTACTTCCCTTTACCTATCCCTTCCAATAAGAAATTGTGTACAAAATTTTATAAAAATATTTAATTTTGCCTTACAAAAACAGAAATTCTTGGATTAAAAAATTATTATTCATCCCTTACTTACGCTGCTAGGTTAACTTTGATATATTTCAGTAGTATGATGGCAAAATGTATGAGGAAGTTGGGGTGCTCTGAAATCCTGCCCCTGGAGGGGCCCCCTAAAGGCCTTCGCCTTCGTTATGAGGAGGCCCCCTTACTTAAGTTCTTAGCCCATTTATGGGGTCTCACCGTCATTAATGAAGGGCATTTGCCCTTGAGGGCCCCTTGCGGAGCCCCCCCTCCTCCATGGGAAAAAAAAGGTCTCGTCTTCACCTACCTCAAAAAAAAAAAAAAAAAATCCTCCTCGCCTTCCTTTACGAGAAAAAAAAAAAAAATTCCACCTTCTTGGTCTTTCATGAGACGGACAAAATCAAACGAGCAAAAACAGACAAAACCAACAAACAAATACAGACAAAGACAGAGTTTGACACTTGATTTTCAACTTATACCTTTAGACATTAAAAATGAAAACTTAAAATATCTGAAAAAGGGTTTAATAGACATAACAAGTGTAAACAACCTCAAAACATATTATCATATTCTAATACCACATTACCTACTCAAATGTAATTCCATTTTTATATGTTAACAAACATATTCACCGCTCTGAATCAAATACAAGAACTTTTTATACATTCATAATATATACTTATTTGTTTATTTACTTTTAAATATATAGTTTTCCGTTGTTTACATCGCTACATATCAACACATTCACATGACAACGTCTGGTTTCTGAACTATTAATTTTATTGCACATCAAATTTCGTTATAAAATTGCGTGTGTTAAAAGCAGTGGTGGGCACCGTTAACCAAAAAGTTAACTACGTTAACCGCTAATCCGTTAACCAAAAAGTTAACTTCGTTAACCGTTAATCCGTTAATTCGTTAAACATGAACGGAAGTTACCGATAAACCGTTAACGTTAACTTTTATTATAAAAAAAAATGAAAAACACAATATATATATATAATTTAATTTTCCCTCTTCTTCTCGTTCTCCATTTTGTCCATGAGATGCATGTTGCCCTTCATGAAAATTAGCATATCAAAGTTTTCATCAGACAGGGATGATCTCTTGGCCCTCAGTATGTCCTTGCCCATAGAGAACAAACGCTCCACTGCAGCACTGGAGGGGATGGCTGTGTTGAACTTGATGAACAAGTCCACCAACACTTGCTCACCCAAGAAGGCAGCATCTGTCAGCAAGTCCTTGGAGTTGGTCTCCAGCCAGGTCTTGACCAAGTTCTGGGCCTTGCCCTTGAGTGACCTGTGGCTTCTGCTGCTCTCTTTTGTCTGGATGACAGCACTGAAGAAGTCATCCTCCTCCTCCTCCTCGTTGTTGCTGCCTCCACTGTTGCTGCCCACTTCGTTGGACTGCTGCTTCATGGCCTCCTCGACTGTACCCTCCATGCTTTTCCTCACCCTGGCGACCTTGGTGTTGTCATACTTGTCCAACCAACCAGATGAGGCGAAACCTGGGATGGAAGGCAGCAGCCAGCTGGCATTCGTCATCCTCCAGGAGGGGCCCAAACCTTTTGTCGATGCCTATTAACAGTGGCGGATTAATTGCGCACCTGCTCAGCACTGAAAATAATAGAAACTTTTAAACGTTTATTTATTAATTTTTTGGGTTAACGGACTTGAGTTAACGGAAGTTAAATGTAACGGAAGTTAATTAGTCCGATAATGATTTTCAAAGTTAACTTAAAAGTTAAATCGTTAACGAAAAAGTTAACTCCGTTAATTAACGATTAACGGATTAACGGTTTGTGCCCAGCTTTGGTTAAAAGAACATCAAGTTGCGTAATGCGGCTTCAAAACTAAAACATCAAAGCTGTTTTCCTCCTCTAAACATCTATTTAAATATTATTACTAATATTGATTTATCGTTATTATTACATATATATGTACACGTGTTAAGAGTATTTAAATTAAATATACTGATTTCAATTCTCTTTGTAATAAAAGCATCTGGCAACTCTACCCCAATCTTGCTATATTTTTCTCAGAGTAACTGTTTTCAGAGTAGTAGTTAAGTTTAACTTCCTTCTAACGACTATTAGTTGCTACTAATCTTGTTATTATTATTATTATTATCATATATATATATATATATATATATATATATATATATATGTACTGAAAGTTGAGAGATTTTTCATCAAGAACCTTTCTAGTTGCAGTCTTAGTTAGCGCCTGTTCACATTACTTTAATTATCATTTCTCTAATTTATCGACTGTTCACAATTCCTCATAATTCTCATAATAAACGTATTTGTTTTCACTTTTCTTTCACACCAGTCAGTCATAGTATTTAAATCAATTACACACAGAATGTACATGCTTATTGTTTTTGTCACTAGCTGTACCAAACATGTCTTTACAAAGTGAAGCGTACCTTTATACAACGTTTAAAATGTTATAATTTAATACTTTATGATATCAGATCTCGTATAAAAAACATCATTTTCTGTACAAATGGCCACAAAAATTCTTTCAATCCTAAGATATGTACTTATAGAACGCACCATACGCTTTTTCACCTGTATTAAAAACGTAAAACTGAAAGTTGTATCATCATGCGATCTTAAATTCTGCGAAGACGTAAGTGAGCCCTAACATTTAATTTAAAATTATTTAACAGACCATTCGAGGGAACTGCATCGATCTCATTATAACTTCTTGCTGAAAATAACCCGCCATGCATAATTACACTAGTCGAATTTAAATATATATATATATATATAAAAGTAGTTTGTATGTGGCATTCCAACAGAAGACAGGAAGTGTCTGAACCCTGTTTCTCTCATCACTGTCCTCCTCACCTGGCCTTTTTACATGTCTCGTCTACCCTGTGAGCAGTCCAGGATACTCTCAAACACGCGTTTTTCACTATATTCCTTACTACACACGCATGCATCTTACACACTACACAGTCTTTTCAAAAAAGGTGTAATTTCAGTAGTCTCGGAGATTCGCGATTGGCCCCTCCTTCCTGCATGCATCGTATATATTACCAAGCAAGTCTCTACAGTTTACAGGTTTCCTCATTCTCTAAAATTTATAAAGTTTTCTCTTATTGCTTTCCTTATTGTAGCAGATATCACAACCGATTTTTAAATAGTATTTAAGTATTATGTTGAGCAACATAGCTAGATAACCCCGCCACAGCCTAGTTTCTTAGCATAATCATGAAACATGAAACAAGATTATATTAATGCATACATATATATATATATATATATATATATATACACGGCAAAAGCAGTTTGAAGATTTATTCGATCTCACGACTGACTGTAATTATACACTTTAGAGGAGTTTGCAAATTGCATATATTTAGACAAAAAGTATTAGGTCTTACGCTGAATTCATGTCAATATCAGCATGCTTCACTGCCCTTTCAGTCATTGTGACCTTAGATCGTACCAGAACTATGGTCTTCACAAAGCACAATGTGTTAAATTTACCAAACAAGGATAACCTATGTCAGGACTCTGGACATTTCCATAGTCAACATCAACTAAACCTATTTCATCGTACCTTTCTTTATGTACATGCAATAGGATCAATTGGTTAAGTTTTCTCTGAGTCGTGTTTGAACTCAGATAAGATTTAATACGCACGATATTACTAAACGAGCGTTCACTACACGTAATGGAGGCAGGCATCACTATAATTAACTTTGTTTACGTAATCACAGAAGAGATAAGAAATTACTGGTCAGATGTCAGTGATTGCACGTGTGTAACTACATTACGTAGGATTAACTGCTCAAGGGAATCGTGTAGGTAGTCTTGCAGGAAGGAAGCCTGAGCCCTAGAATGAAGTTACACTCACTAATTATGCTGTGGACGTCTATCCTTTGCATCCTCGAGAAGCAAATCTTTACACTGAACATACATTTTTTACTCTATTTCGTTAAAACTCTCAGTTATGGGTATTATCATGAGGTCCAGAGCTTCATAATGTGTCTTTCTGTAAAGATCTTCAGATGCGTAGCTACCTTCCGGTGGAACACAATCCTCTTCTAGCCTAGCTGGAACTCTTCTAAATCGAGGCTGTGAGGGTACATCTACCTGACAGGAACCTAGTGGCTGTACTTTCTTTCAGAAAAGACTAGCCCCTTCATCATTGCGCATATTTCAAAGAGTTTTATCAGTCAGGCCACCAATAGCTTATATATATATATATATATATATATATATATATATATATATATATATATAGAGAGAGAGAGAGAGAGAGAGAGAGAGAGAGAGAGAGAGAGAGAGAGAGAGAGAGAGAGAGAGAGAGAGAGAGAGATATTTAGGGGTTGCAAGGACTGATGATGCGAAATTTGAATCACAAAAAAAGATAGCAGTAAACGGAGTAAAGAGGATAAAGGGGCAGATATTGATAGCCTTTAAACGAAGGGATAGGAATATAATGATTCCTATACTGAAAACCCTGATCATACCCAAATTGGAATACTGCTCGGTTCTAACATCCCCATAAAAAAAAGAGGACATTAGGCAGCTGTAAGGGATTCAGAGAAGCTTCACAGCCAAGATCGAGGGGTGCAAAGAACTAAATTACTGGGAAAGATAATGAAAGCTATTCCTATTTTCACTGGAAAGGAGAAGAGAGAGATACACCATTATTTACACTTGGAAAATAATGAAGAAACTTGTCCCTAATCTTACTCTGAACCCTCTAACTTCCCAAACAACGGTGGAAAGTAGAAAAGGAAGACTGTGTCGTGTTTCCAAATTAAAGGCGAGACGGAACATCCTTAACCCTGAAAAAATTAGTTTTGTGGTTAGAGGACCAAAACTGTTTAATCAAATACCCAAAGACCTAAGGAACATGAAGGGAATTGCTGTGGACATCTTCAAAAGATGATTAGACGCCTGGCTCAGAACAATCCCGGATGAACCGGTCGTACATGGCTATGTGAGGTGGAGAGTACAAGAAAGCACTCTCCCCTCCACCAAGACAGACCTAGAGGGGGCACCAGCCTGACCTTCGTGTGAAAAGAGAACGACGCACGGAACCGCAACGTTGCGTATACACACACACATTTTATTCATGCAGTTATCCGTGATTCACTGTCGTCAATTGAATTAACATGACCTACTAATTGTTACCATTGTACACTTAACGGTGATCGTGACATGGTGCTAACCGTGATTTGATGGTGTTTACATTTGCGGGTCCCCTCCCGCCATCCCACCACAATGCGCCTCAGTGAATTTCTCTCAGCGCAGCCAAAGACAATATTACGGACGATACAAAGATCAGTAGAAAAATCAACGAGTGGTACAAAACCTCAAACTAAATCTACCTTCCAAACAACACAGGACAATAGGAAAGTCAGAATGTGTAGTGTCCCCAAACTAAAGGCCTGATAAGACTCCTCAACGCTGAAAGAGAAATGCACTTTTGCGTAATTAGCTGTAGATATGATAGTTATGTGTTAAAATGTAGGTGCCGCCTAATTTTTATTGCGAAAGAATCAACTATTTAATTTAAATATTTAATAATGCTACTACTTCAAGTTAAATTGCTATACTCGATGTTAGTGCCCCCCCACCCTGCGTCGGTCTCTCTTCACATGAAGATCAAGCTGGTTAAAATGTCTTGGCCCCCTGACAACCAAGATATTTTTCTTCAGTGTTGAGGAGGTCTCTTGTCAGGCCTTTAGTTTGGGGACACCACATTCTGACTTTCCTATTGTCCTGTGTTGTTAGGAAGGTAATTGGATTTAGCTTGAGGTTTTGTACCACCCGTTGATTTTTCTGCTGATCTTTGTATCGTCCGTAATATTGTCTTTGTTTGCGCTGAGAGACATTGACTGAGGCGCATTGTGGTGGGATGGCGGGAGAGGACCCGCAAATGTAAACACCATCAAATCACGGTTAGCACCATGTCACGATCACGGTTAAGTGTACAATAGTAACAATTAGTAGGTCATGTTAATTCAGTTGACGACAGTGTATCACGGATAACTGCATGAATAAAATGTGTGTGTGTACGCACCGTTGCGATTCCGTGCGTCGTTCTCTTTTCACACGAAAGTCAGGCTGGTGCCCTCCTCTAGGTCTGTCTTGGTGGAGGGGCGAGTGCTTTCTTGTACTCTCCACCTCACATAGCCATGTACGACCGGTTCATCGGGGATTGTTCTGAGCCAGGCGTCTAATCATCTTTTGAAGATGTCCACAGCAACTCCCTTCATGTTCCTTAGGTCTTTGGGCATTTGATTAAACAGTTTTGGTCCTCTAACCACAAAACTAATTTTTTCAGGGTTAAGGATGTTCCCTGTCCCGCCTTTAATTTGGAAATACGACACAGTCTTCCTTTTCTACTTTCCACCGTTGTTTGGGAAGTTACAGGGTTCAGAGTAAGATTAGGGACAAGTTTCTTCATTATTTTCCAAGTGTAAATAGTGGTGTATCTCTCTTTCCTCCTTTCCAGTGAAAATAGTGTAGTGAATACTCTTATTTTAGTTTCAAGATAAATGTTAATTTTACCGTCTTGAATTTCGGAATAGCTATAAATTCATTTTAAATTAGTTACCCATCATAATTCAATTGTAAACCACATTAATACTAATTTTATGTATACTGTATTATTTTATTGTATGTAAACATAATTAATTATATATCACAATTGTCAGTTAATTATTTATATTCAAATAATTATTTTAATCTAATACCATGTCCATTTTGCAAATAAATAATAGAAATCCAAGGGTTATATTTTCTATCCTTGGTACTGTCGCAGTTTCGCCTAACGGACTCAATACGGCTAGTGAGATAATCACTGGTTGGCACTTAACCAGCGGCAGTGCTTATGGCTACATCATCCAGGTTAACCTATACCGGATAGATGCGCTACGGTCCCAAGCCGTAGCTTGCCTAGGTCCAACGACGACGACGACGAAAACCAACAATTGGTGACCCCGGAGTTGGATTCCCCCCTTTTACCCGAACGACTAGGACTAGACTGTAACGTCGTTCGTGCCCATCACCCCCTTCACCCGAGCGACTAGGACCAGACTGTAACGTCGCTCGTGCCCTCTGCCCCTCACCCCTGCCCGTGCGCTCTGTGCCTGCGCTCGTCTCAACCTCCACTTCTTCGTTGGTAACTTGTCGTCTTGCTTGTACGTCAGCAAGCATAGGAGAAGATGCCTGACGACGCTGGTGCCATCTCCCACTTGAGCGTAAAGCTCCCCGTCTTCTGGCCGGGTGATCCATTTATTTGGTTCCACCAAGTGGAATCACAATTCAACTTGGGAAGGATCACCGCTAGCAGGACAAAATACGATCATGTTTTGTCCTCTCTACCAGCGAGCATCATCTCTGAAGTCCGTGACGTCATCGTGTCTACTTCCACGAGTGAGGACCCATACAACGATCTGAAGTCTGCCATCCTGTGCCGCACCACTGTCTACGAGCGTGAGAAACTACATCAGTTAATCTCAAAAGAAGAACTTGGAGACCGTAAGCCCACTCAAATGATGAGGGCTATGCAGTGCGCTCTAGGCGAACGCGCACAAACCTTCGATAAGGACATCTTTAGACAGTTGTTCTTGCAGAAACTTCCTCCATCAGCTCAGCGTGTCTTGGCCACTATGGATCCTGCTACTCCAGTTGATAAACTAGCAGAAACTGCCGACAAAGTAGTGGAGATTGACACAGCTCCGGTCAACAACGTGAACACACAATCGGAACTGGAGTTGAAAGTGGAAGAGTTAAGTCAACAACTCAACCACGTTTGTTCTCTGCTACAAAATCAACGGCAAAGAAGCCATTCTCGGTCAAGATTTACGAAGAAGCATCGTTCGAGTTCCGGGAAGATCTGCTTTTATCACTCTAAATTTGGAAAGAAGGCTAGGAAGTGCATCTCCCCTTGCAATTTTTCGTCGGAAAACCCCAGCAGCGAGTCCTAATGGCGTCTAGTACTCGCACTGCCAACCTGTTATTCATAAAGGACAGGAACTCTGGTGTCAAATTCTTGGTCGATACCGGAGCGTCAGTCAGTGTATTCCCTCAAAAATCTGGTCATACGCACTCGGAATCTCCGCCTCTATACGCTGCTAACGGTTCACGCATACCCACGTACGGTACTCAGTCGCGTGAACTAAACTTGGGCCTTCACCGATCCTTCAAGTGGATTTTCATCTGTGCTCAAGTGCAGCATCCCATAATCGGCGCTGACTTCCTCCAGCATTTCAAACTCCTGGTGGATCCTGACAAGCGACGCTTATGCGACCAGGCCACACTGCTTTCTGTTCTTGCCAAACAGGTTGCCCTTCCGGACGCCTCGAACTCTGCACTTTCCCTCGTTCCCCCTAATTCCATGTACCAGTGCCTTTTCCAGCGATATCCAGGAATTCTTCAACCGATGCAGATGGGTGATACCATTAAGCACACCATTACCCATCACATTACAACAAAAGGTCCCCCTGTGTTTGCAAAACCCAGACGTCTTGCCCCGGACAAACTGAAAGCTGCCAAATCGGAATTCCAGCTTATGATAGATCTTGGGATAATAAGACCTTCCAAAAGCAGTTGGTCCTCTCCCCTACACCTGGTCCAGAAGAAGTCAGGAGACTGGAGACCATGTGGGGATTACCGGTTTTTGAATTCGACAACCATCCCGGACCGATATCCGGTACCAAATGTCCAAGACTTTACTTCTCCACGGCAAATCTATCTTCAGTAAAATAGACCTCGTTAAGGCTTTCCACCACATTCCCGTAGAGCCTTCGGATATTCCCAAGACTGCAGTTTGTACACCATTTGGGTTATTCGAATTTGTGAAGATGCCGTTCGGGCTACGGAATGCTGCGCAAACCTTTCAGAGGCTTATAGATGAGGTCACCAGAGGCTTAGACTTTGTTTATGCCTACATCGATGATTTGCTTGTGGCCAGCTCAACGGAAGAGGAACATAAGGAACATCTTTCACTCCTCTTTCAACGCTTAGAACAATACGGTGTTACTATTAATGCATCTAAGTGTGTGTTTGCACAGCCAACCTTGGAATTTCTTGGTCACACGATTTCGCAGCACGGAATTACCCCCCTTCAGGACAAGTGTGAAGTGATAAAAAATTACCCTATGCCAAATAATCAGCGTGAGTTACGTCGGTTTCTAGGTTTGGTAAATTATTACCACAAGTTCATTAAAAACTGTGCCAGTGTTCTTGCTCCTCTACACGCTATGATCACACACAAACGCAAGGTAACGAAATTGGTATGGTGTAGCGATAGTTTACAGGCGTTCGACAATGCCAAAAATGCTATCAATAGTGCATTGTCTCTGTCATTTCCTATCAGTGATGCCCCCCCTAACTCTGACGGTCGATGCATCAGATGTTGCGATCGGTGGGGTGTTGGAACAAACCATTAACGGTCAACAAGCACCCATCGCGTTTTACTCGAAAAAGCTGCAGCCAGCCCAAACGCGTTATAGTGCTTTCGGACGTGAACTTCTTGCTATTTACTTAAACGTGAAGCATTTTCAACATTTCCTTGAAGGCCGAGAGTTTTGTGTTTTTACCGACCACAAACCTTTGGTCACTGTCTTCAATAAAAACAGCTGTAACCACTCCCCAGAGTCATCAGGCAACTCGATTATATCTCGCAATTTACCACAGATATCCACCACATCAAAGGTGTCTTGAACACTCCAGCGGATGCACTTTCAAGAATAGAGATTACTTCTGTTACCCTCAGCTCTACACTGTGGAATGCTATTGCACAGGATCAAGATAGGGATACGGAACTACAAGACCTGCTCAGAGAAGACTCCACTCACTCACTTTCCCTCAAGAAAATGAGTATGCCAGGATTGTCTGTGCCCCTCTATTGCGACGTATCAACAGCTGCTATTCGCCCTTATGTCCCTCCATGTCACAGACAAGCAGTCTTCACGGATCTTCATAAGCCCTCCCATCCTGGTATCCGTGCTTCGCAACACCTGGTTACCTCTCGCTTTGTTTGGCCCTCGATGCGGAAGGATGTCAAACATTGGACCAAAACGTGCCTTGCCTGCCAGCGTGCCAAAGTCCAAAGGCACACCAGGTCCCCCTTTGACGCATTTCCGCCCCCATCCCAGCGATTTGAAGTAATTCATGTAGACATTGTTGGCCCTCTTCCAGTGATTCAAGGCCAACGTTATCTGCTCACCTGTCTCGACCGCTTTTCCAGATGGCCTGAAGCCATCCCACTTCCTGATATCCAAGCGGACACTGTTGCAAGAACCTTTCTTCATGGATGGGTATCAAGATTTGGATTGCCGACAAAAGTCATCACTGACCAAGGTCGCCAATTTGAGTCTTCGCTTTGGAAGAAGTTTACCAGCTTGTTGGGTACAGTACATGCGCATACCTGTGCGTATCATCCGCAAGCTAACGGCCTCGTCGAACGCTTCCATCGCCAGCTGAAGTCATCCCTTATGTGTCACGAAGACTCCCATTGGATGGATAAGCTTCCACTCGTGTTGCTTGGTATTCGCTCTGCATTTAAGAGTGATCTGAAGACTACAGCGGCTGAACTAGTCTATGGAACAACACTGCGGCTACCAGGTGGCTACTTCACTGCAGGGGATAAGTCATGTGATCCTACGGAATTCGCTCAAACACTTTCCTCTCACATGCAGTCCCTTCAGCCTGTTCCCCCTCGATTGACTAGCCAACAGAACATCTTTGTTTCCCCAGCCCTCCAGTCTTGCACCCACGTTTTCGTTCGTGTACCTGTCCCAAAACGGCCTCTCCAATGTCCATATGACGGGCCCTATGAAGTTCTCCGACGTACGCGCAAATCATTTCTCATCCAGCGCGGTTCCAAGGTCGACAAGGTTTCTATCGATCGTCTTAAGCCTGCGTTTTTGGAATCAACCTTAAGCGAGGTACATGTAGCTACCAAAAAGGTCCAGGGGAAATCTGTGTCGTTCGGAACTCTTTGAACTTCCTCTCTGGTGGGGGAGTGTGTAGTGAATACTCTTATTTTAGTTTCAAGATAAATGTTAATTTTACCGTCTTGAATTTCGGAATAGCTATAAATTCATTTTAAATTAGTTACCCATCATAATTCAATTGTAAACCACATTAATACTAATTTTATGTATACTGTATTATTTTATTGTATGTAAACATAATTAATTATATATCACAATTGTCAGTTAATTATTTATATTCAAATAATTATTTTAATCTAATACCATGTCCATTTTGCAAATAAATAATAGAAATCCAAGGGTTATATTTTCCATCCTTGGTACTGTCGCAGTTTCGCCTAACGGACTCAATACGGCTAGTGAGATAATCACTGGTTGGCACTTAACCAGCGGCAGTGCTTATGGCTACATCATCCAGGTTAACCTATACCGGATAGATGCGCTACGGTCCCAAGCCGTAGCTTGCCTAGGTCCAACGACGACGACGACGAAAACCAACAATAGGAATAGCTTTCATAATCTTTCCCAGTAATTTAGTTCTTTGCACCCCTCGATCTTGGCTGTGAAGCTTCTTTGAATCCCTTACAGCTGCCTAATGTCCTCTTTTTTATATGGGGATGTTAGAACCGAGCAGTATTCCAATTTGGGTATGATCAGGGTTTTCAGTATAGGAATCATTATATTCCTACCCCTTCGTTTAAAGGCTATCAATATCTGCCCCTTTATCCTCTTTACTCTGTTTACTGCTATCTTTTTTTGTGATTCAAATTTCGCATCATCAGTCCTTGCAACCCCTAAATATCTCTCTCTCTCTCTCTCTTCTCTCTCTCTCTCTCCTCTCTCTCTCTATATATATATATATATATATATAATATATATATATATATATATATATATAAGCTATTGGTGGCCTGACTGATAAAACTCTTTGAAATATGCGCAATGATGAAGGGGCTAGTCTTTTCTGAAAGAAAGTACAGCCACTAGGTTCCTGTCAGGTAGATGTCCCTCACAGCCTCGATTTAGAAGAGTTCCAGCTTGGCTAGAAGAGGATTGTGTTCCACCGGAAGGTAGCTACGCATCTGAAGATCTTTACAGAAAGACACATTATGAAGCTCTGGACCTCATTATAATACCCATAACTGAGAGTTTTAACGAAGTAGATAGAAAATGTATGTCTAGTGTAAAGATTTGCTTCTCGAGGATGCAAAGGATAGATGTCCACAGCATAATTAGTAAGTGTAACTTCATTCTAGGGCTCAGACTTCCTTCCTGCAAGACTACATAAACATCTAATAGCCTTCAGTATGAACTTTGTGTTCACGATTCCCTTGAGCAGTTAATCCTACGTAATGTAGTTACACACGTGCAATCACTGACACCTGACCAGTAATTTCTTATCTCTTCTGTGATTACGTAAACAAAGTTAATTATAGTGATGCCTGCCTCCATTACGTGTAGTGAACGCTCGTTTAGTAATATCGTGCGTATTAATTCTTATTTGAGTTCAAACACGGCTCAGAAAAAGCTTAACCAATTGATGCTATTGCATGTACATAAAGAAAGGTACGATCAAATAGGTTTAGTTCATGTTGACTATGGAAATGTCCAGATTCCTGAACATAGGTTATCCTTGTTTGGTAAATTTAACACATTGTGCTTTGTGAAGACCATAGTTCTGGTACGATCTAAGGTCACAATGACTGAAAGGGCAGTGAAGCATGCTGATATTGACATGAATTCAGCGTAAGACCTAATACTTTTTGTCTAAATATATGCAATTTGCAAACTCCTCTAAAGTGTATAATTACAGTCAGTCGTGAGATGGAATAAATCTTCAAACTGCTTTTGCCGTATATATATATATATATATATATATATATATATATATATATATATATATATATAATATACAGTATATATATAAATATATGTGTGTATTAATATAATCTTGTTTCATGTTTCATGATTATGCTAAGAAACTAGGCTGTGGTGGGGTTATCTAGCTATGTCGCTCAACATAATACTTAAATACTATTTAAAAATCGGTTGTGATGTCCGTTATAATAAGGAAAGCAATAAGAGAGAACTTTATAAATTTTAGAGAATGAGGAAACCTGTAAACTGTAGAGAGACTTGCTTGGTAATATACACGATGCATGCAGGAAGGAGGGGACAATCGCGAATCTCCGAGACTACTCAAATTACACCTTTTTTGAAAAGACTGTGTAGTGTGTAAGATGCATGCGTGTGTAGTAAGGAATATAGTGAGAAGCGCGTGTTTGAGAGTATGCTGGACTGCTCACAGGGTAGACGAGACATGTAAAAAGGCCAGGTAAGGAGGACAGTGATGGGAGAAACAGGGTTGAGACACTTCCTGTTTTCTGTTGGAATGCCACATACAAACTCCTTATATATATATATATATTTAAATTCGACTAGTGTAAATATGCATGGCTGGTTATTTTCAGCAAGAAGTTATAATGAGATCGATGTACAGTTCCCTCGAATGATCTGTTAAATAATTTTAAATTAAATGTTAGGGCTCACTTACGTCTTCGCAGAATCTAAGAGCGCATGATGATACAACTTTCAGTTTTACGTTTTTAATACAGGTGAAAAAGCGTATGGTGCGTTCTGTAAGTACATATATTAGTTGCCAAAAACTTCACTTTTTTTCTACGTGAAGGTCAAAATATGAAAATAAAAACCCACTCTAATAGACCGAGTTTATTTCCACAACAGTTTCGATGCCCACTGGCATCCTCCTCGGGTGGATACAGAAAAACGAATGAACCAAAACCGGGGGGAAAAACAGTCCAGGGACTGACCGTTAAGAAATTCGCACCTAGGTTAGATCCCATTCTCCCGACCCCGGAAGGGCATTTTCATTAAAGGGACCCGCTTATAAGTACATTCGCACCAATTTTAAAACTATCTTCCTGTTCTAAACATACAATTCCATTATTTTTTACATATTTATTACATTTATTATTAAATTTATTACATTTAATGTTGCATTATTATTTATTACAGAAATTATAAATTTATTATTGCATTGGTTATTACATTGTTGTTTATTATACAGAATTTATAAACCGAAAAAAAACGAATGAAAAAGCGAGAAGGAAACAATGCAGAGATCATTGCAGATAAATTATCCCCATCAGTTGGTAAATTTTTAGGCTCGCACATCACTAATTCCTGTGACTTTATTAACAAAGTTATGTCCTTAGATTTAAAACGGGGAAGAATGATCAGTTTTGACGTTGAGTCCTTGTTTACGAAAGTTCCCATTGATGATGTACTTAGTTTTTTAGATAGAAAATTGCCAACATGTAACGTAGAACTAGGCATGCCCACATCTGTATTTTTAGAATTGATAAAACTCTGTGTCACCAATAATGCCTTCTCCTTCGGTGAAGAATTGTATTTGCAACGTTTTGGTATGGGAATGGCGTCCCCTTTATCCCCAATACTGAGTACATTATACATGGAATATTATGAGTCGGAATTGTTGCAAACAATATGTCCCAGGAATCTAATTTGGTTTCGTTATGTAGATGATATTTTCTCATTTTGGCCTGACCACTGGAACAACTTTGACACTTTCTTTCAGTCATTAAATAATCTTGTTCCCTCCATTAAATTTAAATATGAATGGAAGAACGACAAACAATTACCCTTTCTAGATGTTTTGGTTATTAACGAAAGCGGAAAGCCCAATTTCACGGTCTATAGAAAACCTACTCATTGTAATTCGTACATTCATTATTTTTCATATCATGATGAAGGGGTTAAAAACTAAATTATTTCTTCCATGTTTCTAAGAGCACTCAGGATTTGTAGCCCACATTTGCTGGACCCGGAAAATTCAAAGATTTGGAACATTTTTAAGGATTTAAAATATCCTGAGTGGTTTATCAGAAAGGCGTATTTTAAAGCCAGAAAATCTTTTTATGCTCCTCGGGAACCTTCAGTTAACCAAAAACAATATGTGAGTTTGCCTTACATTGCCGGCTTCGAAAGAGTAAAACCGTTGACAAAAGATTTTAAGTTTGCTTTGGCGTTCAAATATTCGTCTACCGTGAAAAGTAAATTGGTTAGGAATAACGTTGCAAAAGAGGAACAAGCCTGTATCTACAGCATTCCCTGTAAAAGTTGTGATTTAGTATACGTGGGAGAAACTGGAAGAAATATTGAAACCCGTATTAAAGAACACAAATATGCCTTCAGAAGTTGTAATATTAATAATGCCATTTTTTATCACGCCAGCCAAAATAATCATGCTATAGATTGGGAATCAAGTAAGGTACTATATAAATGTAATAATTATGTCAAAAGAAAAATAATAGAATCTGTATGTATAGAAAAAGTAGATAATTTTATTTTGTGCGAAGGTACTTATAAATTAGACCCTTTAATGAGATTCTTGGTCAAAAAATCCCTTACGGAGTCGGGGGAGCGTGTTCTAACCTAAGAATGTCTCTGGACTGTTTCCTTACTCGCTTTTAGTAAATGTAATAATGGAAGTAATAAATGTGGAAATAAATATAAATGCAACAGATGTAATAATAAAGGTAATATTATAAATTTAATAATTAGGGTTAAGGTAATAATAATAAATGTTAAAAAAATGTAAATGCAATAATAAATGCAGTAATTATGTCAAGATATTAGAATCTGTATGTATAGAACAAAAAGATAGTTTTAGTTTGTGCGAATGTACTTATAAGCGGGACCCTGTAATAAAATGCCCTTCCGGTGTCGGGTGAACGGTATCTAACCTAGGTGCGAATTTCTCAATGATCTCTGCATTGTTTCCTTCTCGTCTTTTTCATTCGTTTTTTTTTTTCCGGTTTATAAATTCTGTATAATAAACAACAATGTAATAACCAATGTAATAATAAATTTATAATTTCTGTAATAAATAATAATGCAATATTAAATGTAATAAATTTAATAATAAATATAATAATTATGTAAAAAATAATGGAATCTGTATGTTTAGAACAGGAAGATAGTTTTAAAATTGGTGCGAATGTACTTATAAGCGGGTCCCTTTAATGAAAATGCCCTTCCGGGGTCAGGGGAATGGGATCTAACCTAGGTGCGAATTTCTTAACGGTCAGTCCCTGGACTGTTTTTCCCCCCGGTTTTGGTTCATTCGTTTTTCTGTATCCACCCGAGGAGGATGCCAGTGGGCATCGAAACTGTTGTGGAAATAAACTCGGTCTATTAGAGTGGGTTTTTATTTTTACATATATTAGGATTGAAAGTATTTTTGTAGCCATTTGTACAGAAAATGATGTTTTTTATACGAGATCTGATATCATAAAGTATTAAATTATAACATTTTAAACGTTGTATAAAGGTACGCTTCAGTTTGTAAAGACATGTTTGGTACAGCTAGTGACAAAAACAGTAAACATGTACAGTGCTTACAAGAAGTCTCACGCCTCTGTCTCGTCCCAAGCTAGTCTGTTAGGTATAAAATGGGCGGTCCTTATGGCACCGGAGGTGTGTTCGGATTGGTGCACATAATTGCTCTAACCCCATCAATGACGTCCACATTATCTTTGGGTTTGATCACTCTATTTATATATAGAGACATACTGTATATAGATATATATAGAGTATGCAGGGGATAACGTGTCTCAGTCCCAGCTATGGTAGTTGTCTTACAATTAACAGTCCCAAGTGCAAGTTACGTTAACACCTCCACATAAACTACCCTGGACTAAAATAACATACGTGAAGCCCTTACCCAGAAACCATTTAAAAGGTGTGATTTAAAAGCTCTCTCTCTCTCTCTCTCTCTCTGATCACACCGCATCCCATCAGAGGTCTTCAGCAGGGACATCGGCAATGTATCCATATAACGTTAATAATAACCGAAACTCGGGGAAAATATACTCTCTGCCTTCCGCTCTACCCCAAATCCTTTTCTCTTAGTAACCTCTTAATACAAACTAATCTATCATATTTTGCGACTTTTTAACTCTGGTGAGATACTTAAATTCATGTGTGTATTATGCCATATGATGTGCGTAATAAATAATCATTTTTAAATAGTTGGAGCGTTCAAGGTCATCTGTAATAATCTATAGACTACCCCTCAAGACCACTCTCAACACTTAGATTCCCCTAAGACACAGGCGTCTTCAAGTAACATGAATGCGTAGAGATCTAAGGTGTTAGATTCCATATTATATGATTTATGTGGTAGGTTTAAGAACGCTGGCATTGAAGGATGGAAGGAAGGGACAGTAAAAGCGATAATAGGTTTAATGAAGGAAGTGGAATGAGGATGGAGGTAAGCGTTGCTATGTCGAAGGAAACGAGGTTGGGTGGAGAATTACGAAGGGAGGAGGAAAGGGAGAGAGGGGGCTAAAATGAACGCGGGGATGTGTTAAGGGAGAAGAGAGAAATTCATATGAAATGCTAAACACAAACTCAAATATTTATTTTAATGCCCTAGACTTAGAAAGACAAAGAGCAAAATACCTTAAACTAACAATGAATTGACAGAAACAGAAGAGTCTGTTCTTAGACGCACTGATAGGTTTAACGTATGTGGCTAGAGGCCGCCACTCAGAATTACCACTATTACCTAAGTCATAATAAGGTTGTTTACTATGACAGAGTAGTCATGAGTAGTTATGGAAATAAAATATGATTATACTGTTGATAGCTGACTTTATTCAGTTGGGGTATAAACTGTTATTTTATTTATTTGTCGGGTTCGAAATCCCAGCTGAGCCGTGAACGGCCAAATTCTAAAGGGCAAGTTCTACCTAAAGCCCAAGTTAAGCTAAATTAAAACTTACGGATTTGAGATCCTATTAGGTCCTACCTCAGGGTAACCTCAGGGTTGCTGACTCGATGCGGGCCTACCTTAGACCTTAAATTACATGAACTTAAAAGGTAAACAAAAGGGTACTATTTGTGGTCTTCTTTCTGAACCTTGCAACAACAACGCAACCTGGACTATTGCACGATGCAACAATCATGTATCTAAACAACCAAACTGAATTGCAAGAGAGCTCTCTATCAAACCACACCTTTACGTACGACCTTCCACAAACGAGTAGAAAAGACGCGCAGCGTCTCAAAATGATGCCAACAGTGTGACCAAACAATGATGCCACAAGAGCTCAAAAATGCTAGCTCTAAATTAATTTAATTTTTCACTAACCTTACAATTATGAGATGGATATATATACACCTTAACTTAATATATATACAAGCAATGCTGCATCAATCAGCTTAGTCATCGTATCGCCTTGGGACAACAATGGTTCTTCCTCTTCTAGATTTTCTAACACTCCCCACCGAAGAGGCATTGTTGTCATTACCTTCTGCAAGGTTAGCCAAGCCTTCTTCATGAGGCTGTAACTCAAATGTTTCATCTTGACTATCTGTGTTTTTGCTGATTTCTAAAGCATAGAGTTTTGTATAGGTCTCTTTAACTTTCCTCCTGAAGTCTTTACCAGTGCAGACCTAACTAAATTGTCTTTGCCAACAAACAACTCTTCAATTATGCCAAGCTTCCAGCATTGCCTTGGTCTTTCATCCCCAATCATTACCACTTCCCACCTTGATACAATTTGCATTGGAGCCCTTTACCTTGCCTGATGGGTAATAATTGAGTTCTGGCAAGTATTCCATCTGCCACCTCTTCCATAACTGATCTTGTAGCTCTTCAAGGTACCTGAACCGTCTGGTTAACTCTCCTTGAGTGCTCTGGATGGGCTGCAAGTCTTCTGGCACACTGGGGTTTGATGTTAATCGTTTACCACAAAGAAAATGATTTGGTGTCAATGGCTCTGCATCCTGCCTACTGTTGTAAACAAAAGTGATAGGCCTACTGTTCACCATTGCTTCTACTTCACATAAAACAGTAGAGAATTCTTCTTTGCTCAAATGAGCATTAGCTAAAAGTTTCTTTAATGGACACTTTACACTTCTCACTAGCCTTTCCCAAAATCCTCCCCACCATGGTGCTCTCTCAACAATAAACTCCCACTGTACCCCTTGGTGTGAAAAGTAGGATTGGAATCCTTCCTCTTTTAGCAAGGACCAAATTTCTTGGAGTTCCTTTGCAGCCTTTTTGAAGGTTTTTGCATTATCCGATATGATTTTATTTTGGAAACCCCTTCTGTTCACAAACCGTTTAAAGGCCAAAAGAAATACATCACTACTTAAGTTGCTTACCAACTCCAAATGGATTGCTCTGGTGGTAGCACAGGTGAAAAGACATATATAACCTTTGTTAGACTCCCCTCGCTCATACACATAGACTGGCCCTGCAAAGTCTACTCCCACTACATCAAATGGGGCAGTATAGACACACCGTTCTCTTGGAAGTGGAGCCACCTTTTCATAATAAGGCTTTGCACTCCAACGCTTGCAAACCACACATTTATGCAAGACCTTTTTCACTACTTGTCTAATTTTGAGAATCCAAAATTGTTGTCTAATCTCTATTATCACTTCTCTAACTCCAGCATGTAACAGCTTATGATGAGTATCCAGGATCAAAAGGTCCACAAAGTGCCCCCCAGAAGGTAGCAAAATTGGATGTCTTTTCTCCTCTGGAAGCCCAGAAAACTGTAGTCTACCTCCTACTCTCAATAAATCCTGATCCAAAAACACATCCAAACCCTTGAGCGCAGAATGTGTTGGTAGAACCTGTAATGGATGGCTGGTGAGCAATTCTCTCTCTTCACCAAATTTTTTCTTCTGCATATATACCACCCAGTATTTCCTGGCTTGCTGAATCTCATTACTGTTCAGAATTCCTTCCCTTCTTGTTTCTCCCTTAATGTTGTTGGTAAATCTATATACCCATGCTGTCACTCTTAACAATCTTTTCAGACTGCTAATGTCCTCAAGCCTCAATATGGGGTCCTGCTGCATAACTTGACAACTGTTCACAGTGCATTTTCTCACCTCACTCACCCATGCTTCTTCAGCCTGGCATTCTCCTACAATAGGCTGATTAGAAGGCCAGTTTTCACTTCCAAGTTTTAGCCACTCTGGCCCATTCCACCACAAACTTGATTGTGAAAGATCTTTCACCGAAATTCCTCGTATTGGTAAATCAGCGGGGTTTTGGATGCCTGGACAATGCTTCCATTGCTTGGGATCTGTGTGCGCTTGAATTTCCTCCACCCTATTGGCAACAAATGGTTTCCATTTCCTTGCCTGACTTCTTAACCAGTGCCAAACTATAGTGGAGTCTGTCCAATAATAGCTTGGAATTTCATAGAGGGCCAAAGACTTTCGCACTGTAATTGCAAGCCGACTAGCAATAACGGCACCCATCAATTCCAACCTTGGAACAGAAAGCCTTTTCAAAGGTGCTACTCTACTCTTTGCAGCAACCAACCTGCAACTTACTTCTTCTTGCAATGCGCCTCTTATATAAATACAAGTTGCATAGGCTTCCTCACTTGCATCACAAAAGATGTGCAGCTCCAAATTGTCTGGACTATTGTTCAACTCTCCAAAGTACCATCTTGGGATTTCAATGTCTCCAAGATGTGCCAATTCTTTGAACCAATATTTCCACCTTACCACCATATGATCAGGTAACTCTTGGTCCCAACCAAGTCCAATTTCCCAGAGGCTCTGAAACCAAATTTTTTACTTTATCACAAATGGAGCCAGGAATCCAAGAGGATCAAAGACCTTCGAAGCCAAACTAAGAGCTGTACGTTTTGTCCACCTTGTCTCATTCTCGGCCAGCTCTACTAAAGATTTCCCATTGAAGGTAAACAAATCATCATCTTGCTGCCAAACGATGCCTAGCACCTTTGCGTCTATTGCCCACAACTCCTTAATACCAGAATCCTTGGTTTCTGCTGCATCAGGTACTACAGAGGAATGACTCATAAACTCTTGTAATTGCGAATGATTGGTCTGCCATTTTCTGAGCTCCATGCCAGCCTCCCTCATTATAGCTCTAGCCTCCATGAATATCTGTTTAGCCATTTCTGTATTATCCACGGAACATAGCAAATCATCAACATAAAAATTTTTCCTTATGTGTTCAATAGTGTTAGGATAGACTTCAGAATATTTCTTAAAATGGTACTGCATAGTAGCTGCCAACAGAAATGGACTAGAGCTGAGGCCAAACAACACTGACTTCATTCTATATGCTTGAACCTTAGGTTCATTTTCCAACAAGTCTTTCGTATCCACCCACAGATACCTTACTGCATCTCTGTCCTCTGGTTTTAACTTTATCCGCAAAAAAGCTTGCTTCACATCTGCAGTCAATGCTACTCTACCAAACCTGAATCTCAGTAACAAGGAAAATAAATCTGCATTTAAATTTGGCCCAGCATCCAAACAGTCATTCAAGGACACACCACCTTTGTCCTTGGCTGAGCCATCAAAAACTACCCTCAGTTTGGTGGTAGTTTTGTCTCGCCGTACCACTGCATGGTGTGGCAGATAATGTGCCTCCTGGCTCACCAGCTCACCTTGCACCCTTTCAGCATAGCCCTCCCTTACATAACTTAGGATGGCCTCATCGTATTCAATTAACAACTCCTCATTTTTTCTTAGCCTGTACAATGAAGTCTCCAACCTCCGATTAGCTAGCTGAAGGTTTGAACCGGGTTTGCAAGAATCCTTCCATGGTAGGCCAACTTCATAGCAACCATCTCTAAACCCAATCCCTTTTTCAAAGTGCTCTAAAACATCATTGTTCACTGTACTTGCCTGGTTGTCCTTTATACCAATAGATTCAAGTTCCCAAAATGCTTTCAAATGCCTTTCCAGACCATGGCTGTTCTCCTCAATCTTAACAAAGAGAGCCTTAACTTCCATTTCATTGCAATAACTACCATGTAGCATCCAGCCTAGCTTACTTTCAATAGCTACTGGGCCTTGAGATGTACGGACAATATTACCAGTGATGAAGTCCCAATAATAGTCAGCTCCAATCAAAAGACTAATATCTTCTGTTCCCTCAAACTTATTATTGCCCAAATTAATTCCTTTAACTTGCAATTCTTGGACACATGCCATATCTAAACAAGTAGTGACTAGAGCACAAAGTTCCTCAATCTCTACAGCTTGGACCTTGATAGGGAGACTTTGCGGTAACAACCCTTTAACCAGAACTTCTACCTTCTTAAATTTGGTTCGGTTTTGAACGGAACCCCCAAACCCAGAAATTCTTAAATTTTCCCTCTTAAGTTCTTTAAACTTCAATTTTCTGGAAATTCTGGTCTTAATAAAACTACACTGGCTACCACTATCAAACAACACTCTTACAGTAGCTTCTCCCTCATTCCCAATTAATAAGGCTGCAGTTGTTTGCAATAATCCCCCTTTACTTTTACTCCCTTGCCTAGCAGTGGCATGTGCCACTGATGTCTCTACTTCTGGGGTAGGCCTACTAAGAGTGTTTTCACACAATAATGGCTGATGCCTACCATGACATTTTTTGCACAAAATTTTAAACTTACAAAACCTTGCTCTATGACCTTTCAAAAAACATTTAAAACATGCTGTGGACTTAGTTACCCTGTCCTTTCTCTCCTCAAAGGGTAAGGCCTCAGCCACCTCACATTTATATGACTTGTGGTTGCCTTCGCAAAATATACATTCCTTGATTCCCTTTAATTCATTCTCAGAGGAGGCATGTAGAGCTGACACTGTACCTGGGCTATTCCTTTTTGTGGAAACTTTGGTGCTGTGCCTGCCTTTGTCCTCTTGTTTACCATCCCACTGTGCAAACTCAACTCCCTCTCGTCTTGCTAATTCTGTGCCTAAAAGACTTAACATCTGCTGAAGGGGGATGTACACATGTTCTGCAGAGTGTCCCCTACTTAATTCAAGCAAAATTGAGCTAGGCAATTTAGACTCCAGTGTAGGAACCAACATTATACCATACTTTTCCATTCCTACACCCAAGTTGTCCAGAGACCTAGTTCTAATTTCAAATTCATCATATAACTGCCGTAACTCCTTGACACTATTAGGATTATTAACAGGAGGTATAGTTAAAAGTGCACGGAGGTGGCTTTTAATTAAGATCTCTGGCTTACCAAACCGTTTCTTTAATATATCCCAAGCCACATTATAATTAGCCTCTGTTAATGCTAATCCTGCTATAGTCTTTGCTGCCTCCCCTTCCAAGAGGGACCGCAAATAATTAAACTTCTCCACGGCACTTAACACTTGACTAGAATGAACTGCTGATTGAAAACTGTCTGCCCATCCTTGCCATTCCTGAATACTCCCAGAAAATGTTTTGAGTACAAGCCTCGGTAATTGAACTACAGATCTGTTAACCTTAACTTCACAAGCATCATTTGTTGAGTGTTGTGTTTCATTATTAGACCTGGTCTCTAACTGTACTGACAGAGCTGGGCAATAAATACATTGAGTGTATTTAAATACTAAATACTAAATACATGGGAGAAATGTATTTAAATACTAAATACTAAATACATTTTACGAATGTATTTAGATACTAAATACAAAATACATCAATTGTATTTAAATACATTTGTAAATACATTTTAAATACATACAAATTTTAACATATGCATTCACTAATTCATGTTTTGATAAATTTCTACTTTAGGGGACACGGTGAATTTCGAAATAAATACACCACTCGATAGATCAGACGATTTAAAAGCTTTTTCATCAATGAATTTTCCATCGCAAATTGGATTGATTGCAACGAGTTAGTTACACAGGCCCACTTAAGGCAGAGCCGTTTTGTACGATTATTCGGTCAATTTCAAGATATTTTTTGATGTCTAAAAAAACACTTACCTTCAGATGAGTGTACAGATTCGTTGTAGCATTGCTTGCAGCAGAGACTTCGTGTTTACACAGCAAGCAGGTGCACTTTACCTTTATTACCGTCTTTAGATTTAATTTTAAAGTATTTTCCATCAAACAGAGGGTGCACTAAATTGTTATCTGCAGATATATCACTGTTTGATTCACCGAATTTGCTTGTTGAAGCCATGACACGCACACGATAAAGAAATCAACCGCTTTCGACTAAGAGTGGCACACAACTGATTGAACTGACACGTTGAAACATGAACCATGCTGTACTACACTGTCGACGCGTCGTACTGTGCTAGTACAGAACGTGTATTAAACCAGTAAAAGTATTTACATTTTTATATTTTGAGTATTTAAATACATTGTATTTAAATACTCATTAAAGTATTTAAATACTATATTTAAATACATGAAAAACAATGTATTTATAAATACAGTTCTAAATACACAAATGTATTTAAATACGTATTTAAATACAAATGTATTTAAATACTGCCCAGCTCTGTGTACTGAGCTGCTAAACTCTTTTGCTCGGAGGCCTACGTTAGTCATATCATCAATAATCTCTTCAAAGTAAATTATGTTATTTTCTATTTCATCCTCTTCTATAAGAGCCTCAATTTTAACATTTACCTCACTTAGAGCAACCTTTTTAGTTTCTAATATGGCAAGCTTCGCAGTCACTAAGCGTAAATCCTCTTGCTCTATGGCAGAATCTATAGTGGCAATGACCTTTGTAATTAGACCTTTGTAGGCACTTCTCCTTTTTATAAATTTGTTCAATTCAGATGCACTCATCTTCAATGTAAACAACCCTTGGGCTCAATACCAAATGAGCTGAATTGGCAGAAATACTTAACCAAACTGATCAAACGCAAATTTTACTTTCAAATAAACTGAATTGCTGAGTGGGGTACTAACCAAACACCAGTATGGAATACCAAATTTTCCACCCCAGGACCTTAATTCAATAATGACCCAAAATTAACCAAACCAGAAAAAATATAGGCCAAAAAACGACCGACGACTGGCCAAGTTTCGCAATTGGGCGACCAAACTTTACCCTGGGACCTTAATTCAATAATAACCCAAATTAACCAAACCGGAAAAAAAGTAGGCCAAAAAACGACAGACGACTGGCCAAGTTTCGCAATTGGGCGACCAAACTTTTTACCCTGGGACCTTAACTCAATAATACTCAACCGTCTAGGCCTAACTTGGGATACAATTTGCACAATCAGAACTTTGCCGAAAAATGGTCACTGACTCAGTCTTGGGGTAGAAATCCGGTTCTGAAGGACCATGTTATTTTATTTATTTGTCGGGTTCGAAATCCCAGCTGAGCCGTGAACGGCCAAATTCTAAAGGGCAAGTTCTACCTAAAGCCCAAGTTAAGCTAAATTAAAACTTACGGATTTGAGATCCTATTAGGTCCTACCTCAGGGTAACCTCAGGGTTGCTGACTCGATGCGGGCCTACCTTAGACCTTAAATTACATGAACTTAAAAGGTAAACAAAAGGGTACTATTTGTGGTCTTCTTTCTGAACCTTGCAACAACAACGCAACCTGGACTATTGCACGATGCAACAATCATGTATCTAAACAACCAAACTGAATTGCAAGAGAGCTCTCTATCAAACCACACCTTTACGTACGACCTTCCACAAACGAGTAGAAAAGACGCGCAGCGTCTCAAAATGATGCCAACAGTGTGACCAAACAATGATGCCACAAGAGCTCAAAAATGCTAGCTCTAAATTAATTTAATTTTTCACTAACCTTACAATTATAAGATGGATATATATACACCTTAACTTAATATATATACAAGCAATGCTGCATCAATCAGCTTAGTCATCGTATCGCCTTGGGACAACAATGGTTCTTCCTCTTCTAGATTTTCTAACATAAACTACTGCTGACAATCTTTGGATCCTTGGCTTTTAAGACGAATTTTTTATGCATACGTTCAACAAAATAGGAAATTGGCTGATTATTATTACCATTCGAAGGTTGGTACCCTTCACAACCGAAATCAATTTCAGAAGGGGTGCATGGTATCCTCATTTCCTTTATCGTCCCAGCACGCTTCACATAAGCCATTTACACAAAGATGGAAAGGCCGTCTGTCCACCACGAGACGACCCAGGCAATGCGGGGAGCAATGGTGACATTGCATGAATATGGTGTGCCAATAAGAGAAATATCAAGACGACTAGACGTTCATCGAAGCACTGTGGAACGGTGGATTCATCGGTATGAAGCAGAAAACTCAATCGCTACTTTGCCGAAGTCTGGTCCTTCGCGTTCAATATCTCAAGAGGAAGATGCTGCGATTGTTAATCATGCCAGAGAGCATCCGTTTGTTCCAGCGACTCATATTTACAGACACCTGAACCTTCGTTGTAGCGCAAATACAGTGAACAACAGACTTCACGAGGCAGGGTATTTTTCTCGCCGTCCAGCTATAAAACCTGCATTGACGATTGAGCATAAAGAGGCGCGGATGGGATTTGCCTTGCAATACTTGCCGCAGGAGGAAGAATTCTCGAGAAAAGTTGTGTACTGTGACGAAAAAACATTTTCAACAGATAGTCATTGTTCCTTGCATTGTTGGAGGCAGCGCGGGAAACGCTATGAAGAAGGAAATGTTTTCCCGAGCAAACGTAGTGGTCACATCAATCTCGGTGTGTGGGGCTGGATGTCTGGCTATGGTGTCGGATACTTGACTCAAGTAGATATACGCTTTACTGGACAGCAATATTGCCAGATACTGGAAGAGGTGTTGCTACCCAGTGTTCGTGCGTATCTGGTTCCAGCGCCGGAACCATTTTACTTAATGGAAGATAGCAGTCCTATTCCTAGGAGTAACGTTGTGAGAGCGTGGAATGAAGATCACCCAGAGATTATTAATCTAATTCTGCCACCACGTTTTCCTGATATGAATCCGATTGAAAACCTTTGGGCAATAATGATTAACGAATGGGAGCAACGCAATGAAAGAACATTTGAAGCACTTTTAGCTCACACGAGGAATAGTTGGGAGAGCTTACGCCGAACACCAAACATTCCCTACAATCTGGCCTCTTCTATGCCGCAACGATTGGAAGAAATTATTGATGCCGGAGGAAGCTATACGAAATACTGATGTTAAAGCCATGACATAAATGTGTATCGAATATATATTTATGTTAATACAAAATTTTATTATATTTTTATGTTTGACATCTATAAAAGTATATATTGTGACCATGAAAGAACTTTACTTATCCTTAGTTAGAATCTTTTCCTGCAATGTCTACGCTCGTGGAGATGATAATATATGCATTGTTGAAACAAACTATGAGAAGGTAATAGTTTCAGGAAAAAAATAAAAACTGGCAACATCGAGGGCATCACATGTTTATGGGAATTGTCATATGATATGCTACCAATAAACTCTTATATACTACTATATACAGTATACTATATTACGTAATAATTACGATGAACAAATCAAATGCAAATTTCTCTGATTCACGGCCCAGCAGTCTTGCTTTAGACTAATGACTTTCATAAGATGGAATAGGTTACCACTTAAAACAATGGATAAACTATCTATTAGTGAGACGACCGTGACTTCCTCGAAATGCGAGCGCGTGAGAGGTTCACTGAGGAATTTGGTCATTAGATTCTTCACGTAGGATATGTATCACAAACAACAATATTGACAACAATTCCCAACAATTATTTAATATTAATCATTGCATTTGAGCAAATAATTTAGACCTGCGTCAAAATAACTTAGGTATCATGCCATGATTTGGGATATTTGCCGAATTAGTCGTTCTCTATAGTCTCCAGTATATATTGAGACGGTATAATGTAATGCCCAGCTAATATTATGATGACTAGGATTGCTTCATAACCATCCCAACATCCCGAAACTTGGTCATTCTGCTCCTTAATCATTTGTATTTTAAACACTAAAATGTAGCAGAAGTGACGTAATAATGGACGTCATTGATTGGGTTAGAGCAGTTATGTGCACCAATCCGAACACACCTCCGCTGCCATAAGGACTGCCCATTTTATACCTAACAGACGAGCTTGGGACGAGACAGAGGCGTGAGACTTCTTGTAAGCACTGTACATTCTGTGTGTAATTGATGTAAATACTGTGACTGACTGGTGTGAAAGAAAAGTGAAAACAAATACGTTTATTATGAGAATTATGAGGAATTGTGAACAGTCAATAAATTAGAGAAATTATAATTAAAGTAATGTGAATAGGCGCTAACTAAGACTGCAACTAGAAAGGTTCTTGATGAAAAATCTCTCAACTTTCAGTACCTATTTCTCACTGAATCTATTTAAAAATGCCAACTTCCACAAACTCAACATCCCGTTTTCTTTAATTGCATCTATTAAGAAAGTTTTTTTTTACCCGAACCTTCTTATTTGGATGTTGTTATATATATATATATATATATATATATATATGATAATAATAATAATAAGAAGATTAGAAGCAACTAATAGTCGTGAGAAGAAAGTTAAACTTAACTACTACTCTGAAAACAGTTACTGTGAGAAAACTATAGAGTTGCCAGATGCTTTTATTACAAAGGGAATTGAAATCAATATATTTAATTTAAATACTCTTAACACGTGTACATATATATGTAATAATAACAATAAATCAATATTAGTAATAATATTTAAATGGATGTTTAGAGGAAGAAAACAGCTTTGATGTTTTAGTTTTAAAGCCGCATTACGCAACTTGATGTTCTTTTAACACGCAATTTTATAACGAAATTTGATGTGCAGTAAAATTAATAGTTCAGAAACCAGACGTTGTCATGTGAATGTGTTGATATACAGCGATGTAAACAACAGAAAACTATATATTTAAAAGTAAATAAACAAATAAGTATATATTATGAATGTATAAAAAGTTCTTGTATTTAATTCAGAGCGGTTGAAAATATGCCAGTTTCCCTTAAAAAAGAGAGAAATTAATTTATTTAAATTAAAATAATAAACCTTCATTTTTTTTTTCATAATACAAATATTAAACAAAGAATCTGCTTTTGAATTAAAATATGTTTAACCTGATTTTGTTTCTTGTGATGTTTGCAGTTTGTTAACATATAAAAATGGAATTACATTTGAGTAGGTAATGTGGTATTAAAATATGATAATATGTTTTGAGGTTGTTTACACTCGTTATGTCTATTAAACCCTTTTTCAGATATTTCAAGTTTACATTTTTAATGTCTAAGGGTATAAGTTGAAAATCAAGTGTCAAACTCTGTCTTTGTCTGTATTTGTTTGTTGGTTTTGTCTGTTTTTGCTTGTTTGATTTTGTCCGTCTCATGAAAGACCAAGAAGGTGGAATTTTTTTTTTTTCCTCGGAAAGGAAGGCGAGGATTTTTTTTTTTTTTTTTTTAAGGTAGGTGAAGACGAGACCTTTTTTTTCCCAAGGAGGAGGAGGGGCTCCGCAAGGGGCCCTCAAGGGCAAATGCCCTTCATTAATGACGGTGAGACCCCATAAATGGGCTAAGAACTTAAGTAAGGGGTCTCCCTCATAACGAAGGCGAAGGCCTTCAGGGGGCCCCTCCAGGGGCAGGATTTCAGAGCACCCCAACTTCCTCATACCTTTTGCCATCATACTACTTATTTCATATTATTATTATTATTATTATTATTATTATTATTATTATTATTATCATCATTATTATTATTATAGTAGTAGTAGTAGTACTAGTAGAAATAATAATAATAATAATAATAATAATAATAATAGAAGTGAAGAAATGGTATAATATTGATTGTTACCTTTTTAATGACATCTCTTTTGCAAACAAAAATGATGAAGATCAGGAGACCTCGGAGAGAATTGATGATGTCCGTTACGATCCTGAAAAAGTTCATGAAGACCTTATATTAAATGAGCAAATAATTCATATAAAACTTACTATAGACATTTTTTCAAATCAACAAAATTTATATTCTCCTTCTGCCAAATGTACGCTGAAGAAGAAAGCATCTTACTGCTAATAAATATGAAGAAATTTGATTTTTGAAGTTTTCTCATGTCATTAACTAAGTAAATTCTATTATGGGCACACGTATAAATGATATTACAGCATAATTGTATATACTATGGATGGGGCAATTTCTTCATTATTATCAGCCGCATTATGGGCATCATCCAAAAGAGATTTTAGAGTAAATTTTGAATTCGATGTGACAAATATAATTTGGCCAAAACCTTCTTACCAAAATCCACACGATCCCTCCATCCACGAAGTCACTTCAAATATCCACGTTATACCCATGATCAGAAACAATTTCAAATAAAGTTTGGCCCTGAAAAATATTTCGCAACAATTTATATACAGTATGTATAATAATGCAAACCCACAAGGAAAAGGAAAAGCGATTTCAAAGCCTTTCACGTATTGAACAGTATACCAGAATACACAAAAGCCCTTGGAATCGCTTTTCCTCTTCCTTGTGGGTTTAAAACTCTGCACTTTGGAAGAATTTATTTTCAACATTTGTACAGATGCCCGTATATGTAATGTACCTCGCCTCACAGGTGACTCCGTACATGTGGCAACGCCGCAGCGATAGTCAAGGGACCCCAACTCGGGGAATGTGGGGTGGAAGGGGAAAAACTGAATCCAACAACATATAATATTGACATACAGGTAAGGCGCCGTTCAAAAATAACGTAACGCTATTTTTGCTAAAGCATGACCTCCCCCCCCCCCCTGTAAAGTTCCGTAACGTGTGAGGTGTGGGGTAGGGGAAGTGTTACATAACATCTTAGGGGGTGCCTGGTCTAGCTTTACAGAACGTTCCTGGGAGATCTGGTGTGTCAAGTTTTAGCAAAAATAGTGTTACGTAATTTTTGAACAGCCCCAATTATAATGTAATGTCGGAGTTCAACGCTGTTCACGATCATATTAATCGTTTATCTTTATGAACACAATGTTTACTAGTCTTATACAGTAATAAGGTTCCAATATGATTACTGCAGGTCTATATGAACAGATATCACAATACAACTTTTTATATACTGGTGAATTTGAACCAAAAATAGGCATTACACAACCATCCTCCACACTCCCTCATTCCCCTTCCCCACACACCAGTCTCGCGTATATTAAATCATTATGTAACAATACTAATAAAGTTGTTTGGAGAGTCAGTATGCAGCTTTAAACCTTTACTAACTTACGAATCTACACAATTATATATACTGTATATGTATTGACATTGAGCGAGAAAAAGATTGAGACAGTGAGAGAGAGACAGAGGTAGAGGGGCAGAGAGAGTTAGTGGAAAATGACTTATTGATTGTTACACAAAGAATTTGTTAACAGTTTCGATCTGAATCACAGTAACTGATTATCAGAATCAAATAAGAATAATCCACGGTTATACTGGTATAAAATATTTATACATACTTACAAATTCATACAATATTATACTAATGTTTGTGAAATGACGTTGATGGGCCAAACTATGGTGTTGACAGGGTTACTTGCTGTCACCGTCCAGAAGAGACTACATATGGGCGTGACAGTGGAAACCGTAAGGTGACGGTTGCATGAAGCAGGATATCACCACCGGTTTGTGGCTGATGCCTATTATATTAATAGTGTTTTCCAGATTGTATTTGTATTATCAATGTGGAGATATTATTAGATCTTAACAAAAAAAAATATATATATACACAATAAAACACCAATTCTTTATTACAACAAATATGCAATGGTTGAGAATGCTTTATTAAATAGTTTATCATACAAAATGATAAAGTCATACAAAATGCTCACAATTTGCCATAGATTAAAATAAATGGCACAGCTATACCCGGTTCATAGTTAGTATTTGGTCCATCCCGCATTATTGTCTATTACATCTTGTAATCTGTGTGGCATATATGCAACATGGTTATGTATGATGTGTGGGTTCCTTCGGAATATCTCCCACTCGGCCATAGTGTGATCCAGCAGCTGGCGGCTGGTCCGCTCCTGCCCAGGCTCCCACAAGTTCACCACATTCCCGCCACACCTTCTCAATGGGGTTGAGGTCACACCCCTTACAAGGTCAGTCCAGTAGTTCTACATTTCGATGCTCCTCAAACCGCCTTCTAACAATCCTGGTGGTGTGGATGGGAGAGTTGTCCTGCAAATGGATTTTAAATATTAAAGGTAAAACTATATCTCATCCATACGCTTCATCAGTAACCCACTATTCGAGATAGGTTTTAACACCTCTGTATTAAGGGTTTCTCTCAGCTAAATGTAATTGTGTGCCGTTATACAAATAATACAGTCTGCAGTTATCCAGAATAAAATCCTAAAGTGTTGTCATAGTACTGACAGGATAGGGCAAGGCATACACGCGCGTACAGAAGGCAGCATCACCTCCTCCATGATCTCTATATATTGATCTGTCGTAAACCCCCGTGGATCTCAGTCAGCTCTCCTAGTCCTTGCAGGTGCATCCATCCCTACACATTCGCCGTCACGTGCCCGCTCCGTGCCACTTCGTAAATATTTTGGCGGGCATATCTCGTGTTGTCCTGTCACCAACACCGAAGACGGCCGTGAGTTGTAGATGCAAACGTCTTCTCGTCAGAGAAGATAACTGCTCCAGTACCTCGTTAACGTCGTTGCTGTTCCGTGCGTTGGTCTCTCTTCACACGAAGATCAAGTTGGTGGCCCCGCCTCTAGGTCTGGCTTGGTGGAGGAGCGAGTTGCTTTCTTGCGCTCTCCACCGTACATAGCCAGGTACACCCGGCTTATCTGGTACCGTCCTGAGCTAGGCATCTAATCTTCTCTTGAAGACTTCAAGTTTGACCCCTGTAACGTTTCTGAGGTCCTTTGGAAGCTGGTTAAAAAGTCTTGGCCCCCTGACAACCAAGCTATTTTCCTTCAGCGTTGAGGAGGTGCCTTTCTTATTTTCCAGTGTTGTTTGAATGATAATTGGTTTTAGTTTTAGGTTTGGTACTAGTTTTTCGATCATTTTCCATATGTAGATTATAGTGTAGCTCTCTCTTCTTTCCAGGGACTACAAATTTAGTTTACGTAGTCCTTCCCAGTAGTTCAGCTCTTTGCAGCCATCAATCTTTGCTGTGAAATTCCTCTGAGTTTCTTCTAGTCTATTAGTTTCTTCCTTTTTATATGGTGACGTCAAGACTGAACAGTATTCAAGTTTTGGTATAACCAGTGTTTTTAGCAGGGGAATCATTACTGTCTTGTCCTTCTTTTGAACGTTCTCAGTACCTGTCCCGCGACTCTTTTTGCTTTGTTTAGCGCTATCTGATTTTGTGTTTCGAATTTCGCATCATCTGTCATTATTACCCCCAGATCGATCGCTTTCGTGCTTCTCTGAATTTCCTGTCTATCTGGAGCATAATATGCAGTCTGTTTAAGTTCCTCTTTTCTACCATATCTCAAGAGCTGAAATTTCTGTGTTAAATGTCATGTTGTCTTCTGACCATTTGTATATTTTGTTCATGTCCCTCTGCAAGGCCTCCATTTCATTTGCATCGCTGATTTTTCTGCTGATCTTTGTATCGTCTGCAAAGGATGTTACTATAATGTTGCTGTTTACTCCGCTGTCTACGTCTTTTAGCATGATGATGAACAGGAGTGGGGCCATACTGTACCTTGTGGTACTGAGCTGCGTACTTCTGATTCTGATGATGATATACCTTGAAGTTTGACGACCTGTAGACGTTCTCTGAGGAAGTTGTAGATCTATTTTCCCACTTTGCCTGTTATTCCCATATATTTCATTTTATGTGCTATTATACCGTCATCACATTTGTCGGAAGCTTTAGTAAAATCCGTGTATATGACATCGTAGTTGTCATTGCCTTCCAATGCATCTAGGATATTGTTGTAGTGTTCTATTAGTTGTGATAGGCATGATCTACCTGATCGGAATCCGTGCTGATTTTCGTTGAATCTTTCCAGTCTCCAAGAAATCGTAAATTCTCTCTCTAACTATTCTTTCGAATACTTTGGTGAGGTTGAACGTCAGTGACACTGGTCTGTAGTTCTTTCCTTGAGATCTGGCCCCTCCTGTAAATATAGGGACAATATTTGCTCTTTTCAAGATCTACAGATCTACAAAAGCTAAGGCTAACAAAGACCCTAAGATCCACTCTAAGGTTAGCCCGAGAGAAAGAAAAGAGTAGGGATGTAAAAAAAGATAATAAGAGGTTAAGTAAGTAGCAAAACCTATCATTCGTGGGTTAACATTCATTCAGAAAAAGAGAAAGAAAGACTCACCATCATCATCCGCTGGCCACTGCCGACAAGTCGGAAAAATAGTCGAAGAGAATAGGAAAGGGGTGAAAGATGAAAAGACGTAAAACAAGAACGCTTACAAACCATGCAAACAGTCTCAGCTCAAACACTGTCATACCATGCAAACTACAGACATGCAAGTAAAGAGAAGATAAGAAAAGAAAAAAAAGTATGAAGAGTATAACAAAAAGTGGGTTAGTTTATGCTTCGAGCTACATCTAGGTTCGTGTTAGTCTATTTTTTTTCTTAATATAATTTTGTTGTTGGCATATCACACTCTGTTATGTTACAAGCTGGTATTAATCATCAACTCAAACTTCGACCATTACCCCCAGAGCTCCTGTTGCTAATTGTTTTATTATTTTAAACGACATTAATATTCTTAAAATGCCTATCTAAACGGTTTTTAAACATATTAATGCTGGTAGAGTTCACGACAGATGCGGGAAGATTATGCCATTTATCAATTACTTTAAACGTAAAAAAGTTTTTAACGATGTTAGTAATGAAACGTCTACCACGTAATTTAAATCCGTTATTACGAGTATTGCTATTATCGAAAATGAACAATTTGTCAAAATTTACGTTATCGATTATATTAACAATTTTGAAAACTTCAGTAAGCTCCCCCTTAAGTCTAACTCTTTAATCCTATCTTCGTAAGACTTCTTGCGTAGTGACGGAATTAGTGTCGTGGCGCGTCGCTGAACCCTTTCTAACCTCTCAATATCCTCACGCAAGTACGGGCACCAAAACTGAACTACATATTCTAAATGAGGCCTGACTAGGGACTTGTAAAGGGGCAATATAATACCCTTCGATTTAAATTCGAAATTACGCGCTATGAAGCCTAACATCCCATTAGCTTTTGCGCAAGACTCCAGGCACTGGTTCCTAACTTTTAAATCCTTAGATACGTGCGCCTAAATCTACTTCCTCGTCAACGCTCGTTAACTGTCTATCATCCATTGTGTCCGTGTAATTGTTGTTACGAGAACATATATGCAAAACTTTACATTTGTCTACGTTAAATTGCATCTGCCACTTATGCGTCCACTCCATAATCCAATTAACATGGTCTTGGAGCCTATTTCTATCGTCCACGTTAAGAACTTTACCGCCTATTTTAGTATCGTCCTCGAATTTTGACACGTTACTGGTCAAGTCTACACCTATGTCGTTAATGTAAATTACAAATAGCAATGGGCCTAACACTGAACCCTGTTGAACACCGCTACCTATGTCCAGCCATCGCGATACCCTACCAATAACAAAGACCCTCTGTTTCCTGGCACGAAGCCATTCCTCTAACCAGTTAGCTTCCTGACCGCGTATACTGTGCGCTTTAGTCTTCGAAATTAATCTTCTATGCGGAACTGTATCGAACGCTTTTTTAAAGTCTAAATAAATAACGTCAGCTGCTCTATGAATATCGTATTCGCGCACTATTTCGTTATAAAACTCTAACAAATTAGTTAAACAAGATCTATGGCGTCGAAACCCATGCTGAATACTATTAATCAAATCTCTACTTTCTAAGTGATCGACGATACGATTCCTAACTCCAGATTCCAAAAGTTTACCGACAATTGACGTTAAGCTAATAGGCCTATAATTGCTAGCTACTGTGCGGTCGCCTTTTTAAAAAATGGGCGTAACGTTAGCTAATTTGAAGTCTTCAGGAATAATACCCGCTTCCAGTGACTTATTAAAATTTTTTGTTAAGGGGCCTACGATAACGTTTTTCAAATCTTTCAAATGTCTAGGATAAAGCGCGTCAGTGTCTGGAGCCTTGCTAACTTTTAGTTTATCGATATAATGCGCAATCTCACCCTCGTAAACAGTTATTTCATTCAAAATAGTCTCGCTACTAAATGGAACGATATCGTCCACGTCGGTGACATTATTTACGTCTTCTACGGTAAAAACTGTCGCAAAAAAGTTGTTAAAAATGCCTGCCATTGCCTGAGCGTCGGAAGCCAAAGCGCCGTTAGCGTCCAGTAGAGGGCCTATTTTATCTTTTATCGGCTTACGATTATTGACATAGTCAAAAAACTTTTTGGGATTATGTTTACTATCCGCAGCTACAAGTATCTCAAAATTACGCTTAGCATTCCTAACAGATCTTTTAACCTGACGTCTAAGCTCGATATATCTATTAAAGTTAGCTACCGTGCCATTGCGCTTATTAAGTCTATACGCTCTGTTACGCTCGTTTATGAACTCACCTATTTCCCTAGTCCACCACTTGGGCCTACCAAGATTACTAGCGCGCTTGGACCTACGCGGAATAAGCTCCCTTTCGATATTCAAAAAACTTTCTTTAAACACCTTCCAATGAAAATTTGCGTCATTACACATAAATAAATTATCCCAGTCCACTACCCTCATCCTAACCGCAAAACTATCAAAATTAGCCCTACAAAAATCAGGTACTTCTATTACGTTACTATCCTTACTGTTTTCTATCAATAGCTTAAACCTAATAATTTGGTGATCGCTTCATCCCAAACTCTCACCTACTTCCAAACATTCGACTATATTTTCATCGTTCGTCATCACCACGTCTAAAATATTGTCACCGCGTGTTGGTTCGGTAACCATCTGTCGTAAAAAATTATCTTCCACGAACTCAATCAGTCTCAAACCCTCATCATTACCAGTAAAAGTCTCGTAATTAACGTTAGGGCAGTTAAAGTCTCCGACAACTATACTATCCTGATTATTAATAAAGTTACTAAGAAGTGTGTAAAATCTAGTATCGGTATCGAGGGAGTGAACTGGAGGTCTATAAATAACAACGAAATTAAAGCTAATACTACGTGCCCTAACTTCAACGCATATCGCATTAATTGCTGCTGGAAAACCTATCTTAACCTCGATAGCCCTAAGGGAATTACGAACGTACGACAAAACACCGCCACCAATCCCATGTAACCTATAATTAGTAAAAGTTTAAAACCCGCTATATCAAGTTCCCCCAACATGTCCCGAGTTACGGTATTTCCCCAGTTTCTAGGGATCTTCTCCATACCCAGTATAAAGGTGTAGCTATTTCATATTTACAGTTTTTAATCAATAATGCGTTCCAATTGTCCGGACCTGCAGTTGAATGTGGTTTCATTTGTCACTATAGCTCTCCCTACATCTTCTGGGGTAAAATCAAAGTCTGTTATACACTCTCCTTGCAATTTCTCTTCAAAGAATGCATTTATATCAGGTATCGCTTTGTCACTTTTTGGGGTACTGAAAACTGATTCATACTGGGCTCTCAATGTTCCAGATATTTCTTTTGGATCGTCGCGTCGGTTAGTTCATTATTTCTCTTCCTTAAGGGCCCAATAGCGGCGCGCGTTTTTGTTTTCCTTTTCGCATAACTACAGAAGTATTTTGGATTTTCCTTTATTGCTTCTACCGCCTTTTCCTCTTCCCTCTCTGTATGGTCCTTAATCAGGGTTTGTATTTCCCTATCGATACCCTCCAGTTTTTCTTATATTACTTTCCTGGCATTATCTCCCCAGTTGGCTAACTTCATAACTTCGCTTCCACTCTCTTTCTTTTGCGGAATATTCTTCTCTTTTGCCTCTCTAGCCAGCTCCTCTTTCCTTTTGGCTGTGATTTCGGAGCATATTTTTCTAAAATTCTCAGCGTCTTTTCTTCCAAGGTTGTTAGCATTTCTTTAGTTGTTTTATTCTCTAAAACTGTTCTCCACTCTATTTGGGTTATGTGCGATCTGATTGCTTACCAATTTATAGTTAAAGGCCCCAAATTTGCTTCTTTCCTCAATATGTGTATTGTCTTTTAATGTTGTCGTCATATTTGTTGATATCTCGATTAAGTTGTGGTCTGATATAATGGGTGGGGTTATTTTTATATCAGCAATCAAGTTCGTGTTATTCGTGAATACCAGATCTAGGCAGTTATTTTGGATCAATGAAAGAAAGCCACCCCCAACCTTCTTTAGTTAGCTTTATAAGGCTAACTAATGAAAATATAACAACCTAACCTAACCAGTCGTCAAGGGCGTACAGTTGACTTAACGATTGGTTAGGTTTGCTCGTGATATTTTCGTTAGTTAGCCTTATAGAGCTAACTAAAGAAGGCTGGGGGTGGCTTTCTTTCATTGATCCGTTATTTTTTTCTGGTATTTTCTGTTATCTCTTGTGTCAGTATAAACTCATTTGTGAGAGCCATCAACCTTTTTGCTTGCTCCGGGTCTTCTCTTGTGCCCCCCTTGTCCTGGTGTATATATATATATATTCCTATCCACATTTTTGTATTTTATAAATGGGAAGTTAAAGTCTCCGCAGATCATTATATTGGGGGATGGAGGGTTTATGGCCTTTATTAGCTTTCTGATATCATCAATGGGCTCCGAAAATTTTCGGTTGGAGTGTTTAGAGGTCTATAGATGACTATCAGTATCACGTTTAGTTTTTCTATTTTCGCTGCTCGGAGTTCCACAAAGCTGTTTGATTTACTTATTACCGTCTCTGTCATATGATCTTAATGTACATATATAGCACAGCACCTTTGCGCTTCGTTGTTCTATCCGCTCTTAGTAAGTTGAAACCCTCTATATTTATCTCTTTCTTATCAATACAATGTTCGCAGTTTTCACAATTTCCTCAGCACTCCTTAAGATGAGCTTCTGTGAGGCATGCGATGTCCGCCCTTGTTTCGTCCATAAATCTTTTCAGGTACGAAACTTTGTTGAGTGATTGGTTTGGTCTTATTCCTTGAATATTAGCCAGGACAATATTTATGGTCTTTGTTTTTCGTTGCCCCTTGTGCATTTCAAGTTCGTTTTCCTTCGGTATCGCTTGTTCCGTTGCCCTATGGTCCTCCGAGAGAGATCCGTTTCCGCCTACTTGTTCTGATAGCTTCTTGCTCGGAAGCGGTTTGGCTGGGAAGTTTCCAGCTGTGTCAACTGCATGCGTTGGATGACATTGAGCAGCCGTATCGTGTCTGCGATGTTGAAAATTTTTTTGTTCGCTTATTGTGTTCCTATTGTTATTCCTATTATTGTTATTCCTATTGTCCTTTAAATTCTGTCCTTTGGCCTTTGGGTTCGTCGGGAGATGTTGATAGTAGCATTTTTTCTGTATTTGCAGGTTCCATATTTTGCGTAAGTCTTGCAGATGTCCGGGTGGTAGAATTTGCATCTGTCTCCAAATTTACAATGACCATTATTATAAAAGAAATTGCATATTGGGAGATGTTCACATATACATTGTCCTCTTTTAAATCTGCAATTATCTTTCATATAATATCTGCATATAATTCCTTCCCCATATTTACTCGAAGCCTTTGTGTTTTGTTTCTTATTGGGGGGACAGTTTCACTCCGTTTTCTTGACTGCACTCTTGTCTTTTCCTATTTGTACTCTCTTTCACCTGCATGGTTTCGGCCTCGTTGTGTGAAGGTATTTGATTTTTTTCTACTTCGCCTTTCCTCATTTCTTCTGTTTTCTTCTATTCTTTATTCACACATTCCTCTTGTATTTTCTTCTCGTAGTCTCTTTCTGCTTTAAATACCGTAAAAGAGTTTATTTCGGTCATACATTTTTCGCAGAAAATTTTTATCTAATTAAGTTGTTTCGCGTTCGTTATGAGGGAGATCTTTTCATCTTCCCATTCTAGGCATCTAAAATCAAAAAGCAGCTGACAGAGATCGCACCTCATCGCCTTTTCCTCATTTGTTGCATCATTGCAGATACCACAGAGTTGCAGGAATTTATTTACCATTTCCATGCTACTGATAGAGAGTAGCCGCTGGTGCACAAAATTGACTCAAAACTGACTCAAAAAGGGTATTATGGGAAGTATTGGGTGGGGGTTGACTCAAGCCGAGTGAGGGAAAGTATTCGCCGTTACTCCGGAGGATGGGGAATGTGGCACGCTGTATACTTCTCACTGATTGGTGCTCGCGACTGTGGCCGCGGGGGATAATGGGGGGGGGGGAGGTATTTGTAGGAATTTCGATAGTCAGCTAATTTCCTTTGCATAGAAATACTCGAAAAAATGCTGTATAGATTAATTCGCTTCGTTTTATTTACTTTTTTACATATGCCGCGATTTTTACTTTTTAAAGAGAAATACCACTGTGTGCTATGAATTAACTCACAATATCGGCACCGTTTAAAACTGATTAGCTGCAGGATTTTTACTGTAATACCGCTTTTATTCGGACTTCGATCGAAACACATGTAACCGTCACACCGGCAAAACAAACACATATATATTTAACAGTATGCGAGATCATTTATATGCTGGCGAGCAAACGAGAGCCTGGCCTGACGTTGTCGTTCCTCGATCCTCTCTTTTTTGGCAGGAGTACGGTGGTGATATCCTGCTTCATGCAACCGTCTCCTTACGGTGTCCACTGACACGCCCATATGTAGTGTCTCCCAGATGGCGACTGCGTTGTTGATAGGATCGTTCTGCACTTCGTTGATTATTCTCCGGTCTTCTTCTGGGGTGGTCTTTCTTGGTGCCCCACACTTCGGACAATGTAGCAGATTCTCAGTCTCCTGCCACCTCTGCACCCAACGTCGAACACTAGGCTTCGAAATTTCCAGTTCCATGGCTTTGTCAGCTACAGAGAGGCCTGCTTCCCACATGCCAATTATCCGGCCTCGCTGTGCAATTTTATCTTGAGCTGGATTCATTTTTAGAGTCGGTGTTCTGTCATACAGTGTAGAAATATGGCATGAACATAGATCATGCCAGTAACCATGTCATCACCTCGGTTTGGCCCATGAACGTCATTTCACAAATATTAGTATAATATTGTATGAGTTTATAAGTATATTCGTCAGGTAGCTTTACAAAATGAAGGGGACATTCAGGACAAAAGCACCAACTTTTTCATGACACTTTATTAGGTCATATTATTCAGCTTTTTTATTGGAACCAAAAAATCTGACATGGATGGAGCTTCCATTTGGCCCGTTGCAATACTGACCTTAATTTTGGCATGAAATTACATCTAAAAGGCATCGGATTTTCCAATCTTCCAATAGCAGAATTAGGATATAAGATTGTCAATCCTGTGTATGTAGAATATAAAAACACTTCAATTCAAAACATACAGCGAGTTTAGTTATATGTCACATTTGCAGCTGCAAAGCTCTGGACATTTCCAGTGTGCCTTCTTACACGAACATCTTGCACCACAACCACTCACGCTTTTGCACCCACACTTCACCAGTTCACTGCATACTTTGGAGGCCATCGGTAGTGTGCTCCACAGAGGAACCAGGAGTCTGCTGCTGGGCCAGTTCACATGTCGTCCAAATTCCAGCTTGGTAGGCAGCACGCCTCGAGTGTTGCAATAAAGCCTCCTGAGTCGGTGGAATGTTCTCCATCGTTTTGCTCTTTTTGCAGAACAACTCCCTCCGTGCCTCATTGACAGATTCCAGAGTGTTTGTCTTGTTATAGATGACGACTGTGAAGCGTTTCAGTAGTTGGAAGTGTTGGGAGTCCACGGTCAGTGGGGTGTGGGGATTTGCTGCCATGTAGTTGAATGCCTGGGTGACCTCAGGGTAGGAATTCCAGGCTTCCCATGTTGACGTCTTCCCCTTTCCATAGAATGCTGAGGTTGTGTCACATCCTGTGAAACTGTGGAACAGAGGAAGGGCTGTGGACTTGTCTTTGCCCAGAGCATGGCAGATGTCATTCATATGTAAGTACATGAAGTTCTTGCCGATGCCAAAGGCAACCCAGATGTTTGCAAGTGGATATTTGGCGACGATGGCCTGGAATTTGCCGATGAGGATGATGACTACGTCAGTGTCCACAGTACGCACCAAGCAGATATTAGAACCAATCTCCATGGCATCTTGCAAGTGAATCAGTATTCTTGTATCTGCTTCCTCATGGTCACACTTCGACATGCAGTGGCTGATGCCTCTGCTAACAACTGTGCTGCTAGATGTGGTGAAGATCTGCTTGCCTTCTGGGCATTCGGTGGATGCAACTTTGCTGGAAAGGAATGAAAAGAGCTCTTGCTTATTGGTGGGGGCACGCAGGAAATCTGGCCAGTTCGCTAGAACCTTATTTCGACCGGCGACCTTCCTCCTGATGCCTTTGCCGCGTTTCTCCCTGGTTGACTCTTTGATGCTGCTGGATACATAGGTGTCCCAGACCACGTCAACTCTTGCAGAGGTCTCCAACTGCTGCATGATGTGGGGAAGAAATATACCACTGCCATATTCATCAAACGTGATGTTGGTGATTGGTATTGAAAAATTTATTAAAAAATTATTTTATTTTTTGAGAGAGATTATTTTTATTTGGGTGTAATATTAAGGTTAAGTTTACTTTAAATAGACACAGTAATTATAGAAATAATAATGGCCCATTTAGACACTGTCAACATAGCTACAGACTTTTTCACTGTAGGCTGCAGTGGTTTTCAGGTTAAAATTTGGTCAGCAGCCAGATTACTAACTATGGTGAAGCTAAATTCATTAAAATTAATTTAGACTTACCAAAATTGAAGTTGCCAGTTGAGCGTTACCCTTTCTGTTTCTAACTAATCCATAAGTTTCATTTAGTTTCCAGATTTGAATTTTATTTGTTAAGTTTTAAGTTACTATTGAACACACTGCTAAGTCATTTATTTGTAGGGGCTATTTCCCAGACCTAGGTTTTGCAGGTTAAGTTAGGCTAGGGCTGTATTGCCCTTAAGTTTTTGTTTTTAAAGGTTTAAGGTTTAAGGTTTTGAAGGTTTTACTCAAGTTAAGTTAGCGCTATATTGCCTTTAAGTTTTAATAGGGGCTATAACAGCCATTTAATTATTTAGTTAGGGCAGTTGTAGCCCGGTTCGAGTTTGTTCTAGGTACCTAGTTTTTTCTCGTACCTTAGTTATATTTTAATTAAATTACTTACACCTAGTTCTGATAGGCCTCTATTTAGTTAAACAGGGTTTTTGTTTAATTGCAGTGGTTGTTAATGAGGTTTAAAGGTTGTGAGGTTTAAAGGTTGACTTTAAGTTGCCCAGTTAGTTGGGGAACCACGAGAATTTTATTTTACGAAAAAACTAGCCCGCTTCATTCAGCAGTCAAAATTTTTCAAGAATGGACAAAGCTCCGTTTTTCTTTGTCTTAGAAACTTTTTTCTTTCTTCTTTTTGTTAATTAGGGAAACCCAACTTCACTAGTTGGTTAGAAACGAGGGTTGTTATTCTTATTCCACATTCATTTTGTTTACATTCTATTTGGAAACATATGCGGTTATTTCTAACCACTTTTTTTAACAATTGGCAGGAGGTGCACCACAACAGCACCATCAAGTATTTTCACAGCGAAGGACCTAGGAGGTTCCGACTGTGGCTCATCTGTCTCGTGGGTCAGAATGCTCAGCAGATCCGACTTCTTCCCTGTCGTAGCTTACCTCTGTCAGAGAGAGATGGAGGATGTGGATGATTTTCATGCTTGAAGAAGGTACCCATGTCTCCATCCCTCTGCTGCATGACTATGTATAATCTGGAGAAGAGTGTCACATCATCCTTCAGCAGTGAGATCTGCCCTGCCTGCTTGGTCTTTGACTTGGGTGTTGGAAAACTAAACAGAGGCAGGGAGTTCTTTTTAATGGGCTCATGGATAGAGCGTTTGCTGTCAGTTAGCACTGACTGACGGTAGGCGTTATATTGCTCCCTGTCCACTGCTTCCACAGTACGGACTGTGTTGACAACAGAGTCGTCGATGACATTCCGTGTATCCAGTGTGAAAAGTTCATGGCTGTCACCTAGGAAAGGATTGCTCATCTCAGAGATAGCATGAACCAGACCCAGTGTTTGCTCTTTGAATGTCTTCTGTGTTGACAGTCCCTCCTCATGGTGTTGTTGATTTTCTTCTTCTGAGGTGTACTCCTCAAACTCTTGGAGAACTTCATGCTTGCTCAGGTCCAGCTATCATCCACTTCTTGAAAGCTAAAGGATTCTCAGTCAGTCCCACTGCACCCCCTGAACCCTTCACCAGCTCAATGTTCTGCTCGTGAGCCTGGTTGATTGGTATGGATGAGGGTCGCTTAGTTGTCTTTGAAACAACCCAGTGGCCGTTTTCTTCGAATTCCTCTTGGATGGCTGTAGGTAGGCTCTCCATGTCCCGTAGGTGCACGGGAATCCACCTGGCGTAGTTGTGATGGGTAAGGACAAATAACCAACCAACCAAAGCCTTGAGTGATTCCACATACAGGGTGAAGTCTCGTTCTCGGTGGGCCCGCACGAAAATCAGACAAAAGATTTCCATCTTGAGAATGGTATCCCAGTACTGAACTGTTGGACTCTTGCTGATCATATCTTGTCTCCACGTTTCTTTGCCTTCTCATCATGGGGTCCTTCAGTCGTAGTGTGTGTGAAGGCATCCTGCTGTTGCTTGGCCAGGGCCAGAGCACTCACTTGGTGAGCATGTCTTGTCCTGGTGAGGTGGGATGCCTTGAGGAAGGAGTCAGCTGTGCCAGAGGAGGCGATGCCTGTTTGGGTAAGTGCAGTGGTCTACCCAGAGGCCTCTAAGTAGTCCCCGAATGATACACACAGACCGTGCATGGAAAAGGAACTCTTCTGGGAAAATCCAATCCACTATAGTCCGAATAAGTAATGGTACATGACAAACACTATATTGGAGTTCTGGATATGGCAGGGCTAGGCTGCTTTAAACCATAGATCCTGTCCAAAAGCTGGATCCTGTCTGCTTTGCAGATAGCTGGTTAGGGAAGCTATATTTTTGGGACCTCTTTGCGAGTGACCCGTTGCCCACGTCGGGCTAACATCATAAAAAAGGAAAAAACTATAGTGTTTGTCATTTACCATTACTTATTCGGACTATAGTGGATTGGAAATTCGCAGTAAAGTTCCTTGTTCCATGCACGGTCTGTGTGTATCATAGATAGCCTCAGAGAACCGTTCTTAGTTCATTCCCTTCCTAGTCCCCGAATGTTTTTCACATTGCCATCTCAATGTGCAGACCACCGAACATGATTACGTACTTGTCCTCGCCATGTGTTTGAGACCAGTTCCATTGAACAAACTCGGCCAGTGCATACAGTGGTGCATCCAAAGTAATCACTGGAATCTGTCGAGGATTCAGGAACTGAGTGGCTTCGCGCTGTATATTCATCCCATGCTTGATCATGGCAGCTGAAGCAGCCTTCTCATAGAAGAGTGGCAAGAGTTGTGTGAGAGCGGGTTGTGAGTCGTCAGATATTTGGTCTTGATGACTGGCATGGTAGGCTGACCAGGCCACAGCATCTCCCTTGGTTACCTTCTCTTTCTCGATCATCTTGATAGCATGCTCCAGCTAACATTTCTCTTTCTTTCGTGCTCCCTCCAGACGCCCCTCCACAGCTTTGACAGCATTGGATGTCTTGGATACAGCCACACCTTTTGTCTTGTGTGCAACAGCGGGCACAGTGGTGAAGCTATCAGGCAACAAATGGTTCTTCTTTGTTTCTGAAGAGGGCAGCCGTATCCCATCCTGAGGGTGTTCCATATTGGACTTAGTAGGGAACTGAAAGAGGCTGATGCCTGTACCGTGGAATGAACCTTTGGCTGTGGTGCTTGATGGGTTGTGATCCAAGTTGTCCAAGGCACCAACGGTAAAGAGGCCTTTGCGTAGCTGGGCAGGACTCACAGAACCTTTGTCCTTGGTGTTCTCACAGACAGCAGTAGCCAGTTGATTCTCAAGTAGACGTACCCGATCATAGCTTACAGTCAAGCCCAAAGTGTACAGCTGTGTTATCAACTTCTTGGACCTGGTTTGCGTGTGAACATTTAGTCCAAGGTAGAGGGGTAAGGGTGGTTCATGCTCCAACGAATGTCGAGACCTGGCAGCTGCAGCAGCCGCTCCCTTCATGGCAGTTGTAGCCCTCTTCTTGCCGTTAAACAGGATCATTTGCGAGACCGTGAAGCATGACTGGGAGTCTGCAGAATCCTGGTCCTTGAGGTCGGCTCCTTTCAGAAGCATGGCTACCAGAAATTTGAGAGTTGTGGGGTCTGAGTCCTGCTGGCATCCAGATGGGAATGAAGCATCGAAGTTGAACCCTTTAGAACGGAAGATAAGTTATCTTCACGCACAATTCTGGCAACTTTCGCCAGAATCACTGCATCCCCCTCATAGTCAGACTTCAAAGTGTCCTTGAGCAGTTCCTGCATGCCTTGTACTACGTTTTTGTCATCACTTTGCTCTTGTGCTTGTGGAAAGTACAGAGTTTTCAACATGTGTGATGAGCTCAACAAAAGCTCTGACTTTCAGTTTTTTCTCTTCCACATCAGTCTGAGAGTAGTCTTGGCTTCTCCTCAGAAAGGAACGATGGCGATTTCGCAGTCAAGTCATGCAAGCAAGGTGATATTTTGCATCAATGGCAACGAGGTCACCACCTTCAATCCTGGTCAGTAAATCTGTTTCGTGCAGATCTGCGGCCATGGTTCTTATGTTGCTGTCTGCCTGAAGAGTCACAAAGTCATGGAGTTGCCCATTGCATTTGTTGCAGAATATGCACTTATTCTTCTCCACGGGCATGCGGTGTCGACGTCGTTTGGCTGCAGCATCACTCTCAGTACTGCCGTCTCTCTCCCTCTTCCTTGAACTTTCCAGTTTCTCTGCACTGAACTTGACATGACATGTTTTGTGCCACTGTGCACGGTGCTGAATAAACTGGGCCTTGTACATGTCCTCACTAAACTTGAGTGGGACCGGGAGTCTCCCTAACTGCCTGAATTCACTGACATTGTCCAGAAAGGTTCTGTATGCCTCTGAGCTGTCCCTCTGTTGACACACATTAAGCGGGCATCGGAGTGTTTCAGAGGTTGTCTGCTGACATATTACACACGTAGTCCAGTCCATTGTGTGCAACGGCAAGGGTCCTCAGGCACAGTCTGCAATACAGAGAAGCATTTGTCAGAATTTGTCATCCTTACCAACCATAACAAATGTGGAAAAAATCTGTAAACCAAAAAATAAATATTTTTTCATTCTACATGTTTGAGTGTTGCTGCTGCCAAGCAATATGCATAGTATTATAACATTCTACAACAGTAATTGAGCTCTCAGAGCCAATATCTTTATTTCTAACCGAAAAACTGACTTTTTCCTGATTTTCGTTCACCCATTTTAAAAATGGCTGAAACATGCTCCAGCAAGCTCAGATTACTTGGCTCCAATAAAACTATCAAAATTTATACCACACAGATTATGAGAAAAAAAAATGGTGCGTTTGTATGGCATGTCCCCATATTGTCAAAATGTGGACCTAAGCTCCCTAACTATAGATACTGTAAACCAGGTTAATTTCGCGGCAACAAAGTTTCGCTCTTTCATATCCTTGGACGAGTTCGCGGCTAGTTATAATCTGACAGATTAAAATGACGACATTTATTCTGGACTGTGAGTGGTCGAGGTTGAGGTTGTATATCAAGGCAAGTTTTACCTCTTGGTATGCGGATAAAGTTTCAGCAGCACTCAACGTAAATGAATCTCTCGGTAAGATAGATTTGAAGCTCTCCACACTGAAACCTATTCATGCGAAATGAATTGTCTCTGCATGGGATAACCTAAACAAAATGATGGAGACCATTCGGAAGGGTTGGGAAATTAGTGGCATTCATGACATTCTTGTTATACAGTAATAATACAGTATAATTAAAAATGTTTTTACTGCTTTTACTTTACAATGTTTTATTACAATATACTGGGTTTACTTTTCAAATAAAGTATTTTAATGATCTAAGTTTTATTTTCTTACTAACTTCCAAAGATTAGTTTAAATTGTCAAATTTTCGCCTGCTGGATATTTTCGCGTAAAACTACGCGAAAAGCGCGAAAATTTCCTGCAGGTGAACATTTCGCATTCACTTGTATATAAAAAGTTCTATTGGAGTAGCTGTTCATATAGATTTGCAGTAATCATAATGGAACCTTATTACTGTATAAGACTAGTAAACTACATGGAGTTTAACGTTGTTCACGATCATATTAATTGTTTATCTTTATGAACACAGACTTGGACTCGGTTGTTCCCCCTCCACCCCACCCTTCTCCAGTTGGGGTACCTTGACTTACACTGCGGCGTTGCCACATGTAAGGAGTCGCCTGTGAGGCGAGGAACATTACATATGCCTGTAACTGTACATTTATTCCGTTTCCTTGTGTGGACCGTCAAGGGAATGGTTCTCCAACTCTTACTTTTTTCATTACCGGTTGTTACCCACCGAAATATTACCCAACGAAATTTTACTCTAACTTTTTGTAATGGTTATCAAGATTTATATACAAAATAAAAATAACCACGAAGGAAAAAGGAAACAGAATGGTGCTCAAGCGCTTTCGTCTAATGACATCCTCAGGAACACCGAAATAAATAACAAGTTCGAGACTATATATAGGTCACGAAAAAATATAAAAATTGTAGGTGGAGCATACAAATTTATAAGGAAAAGCTACCAGAGTTTTAGCACTTTGCCCCTCTTGTCTAAATCCGTTCTGAACGAATTCAAGACAACAGGATCAAGCAAAAAAAGGTCCTGGCTAATGTTGAAATTATTTGTAAGTTGAATAATGGCAGACTCAACAATATTTCTATTAACAACGTTGCTTGGTGAAACAACATTGAAGCATTATTCCAATCAGTACAGTGGGATAACTCTGACAAATGGACGAAAAGGGCACTGGACGACTGTCCCGTTCTAACGGAATATTGATGCTGTTTTACACACGTGTGCAAATCCTTACCCGTCAGTCCAATGTAAAAGGAATCACATTGTTTACAACCAATTTTATAGATAATGCCTGAATTATTGGTAGGACTATTCTTCACTATGATATTTTTCACAATATTGTCATATGAAAGTACTATATTAATGTTCAAAAGTTTAAATACATTAGCAATGCCTTAAAAAGCCTGGGTGCGAGGGTTATTATTCACACGATAGAAAGTTCGTTTTGCCTTGTTAAGACAAGATTCCAAAAAAGCAAGTGGGTAACAAATCACTTCCAATACTGTTGATTTTTTCTAATTCGGCATCCATGTTTTCCGGACTGGCGATCCTAAGAGCGCGGAGAAACACTGAAGAAAATATGGCTTTTTTGATGGGGTGTCATGTCTGGAGTGAAAGTGTACGTAGGACAAATTGTTTTTTTTTTAATAAATGCTAAACTTAAAACCTAGGCTTTGTCTATGTACACGCACGTCCAAAAACGAGATTTAGTTGTTTTGTTTCACTTCTAAAGTAAACTTAATGGAGGGGACTTGATTATTTAACTGAAGGAGGAAGTCATCCGGGTCACGCTTCATGGGCCACAGTAGTATCCACACTTTTGGGGAGACAGACATGGATCAATTTGAAAATTCCCCTCCCCACCGTCCTTCATGACGGTCCCTCCTTTATAAAGTGTCTTTCATGGGCTTTCAAGAGAAAAAAATTTAATTAAAAAAAAAATTTTAAATTAAAAAAAATTAAAACGGATTTATCCTCGCCTTCCTACATGAGACAAAAAAAACCCTCCTGTGGGGTTCTTTCACGGTCTTTCATTAGTACAAACAAAATGAAACAAAAACAAACAAACAAAAACAGACAAAAGCAGACAAAGACAGAGTTCGACACTCAATTATGAACTTATGCCTTTAAACAATAAAAATGGAAACTTAAAATAAATATCTGAAAAAGAGTTTAATAGACATTACGAGAGTATGCATCGACCTCAAAACATACAATGGCTCGTATTGTATTCTCAAAGCAGAGCATTATATTCGAATACCACATTACCTCTTCAAATATAATTCCATTTTCATATGTTAACAAATTGTGAACGTCACAAAAAACGAATTCAGGTTAAACACGTTTTAAATCAAAAACATTTTTCTTTGTTTAATATCTGTATTATGAAAAATAAAATGAAGGCTTATTATTTTAAATTAAATAAATTAATTTTTCTCTTTTCTTAAGGGAAACTGACTTATTTTCATCCGATCTGAAGCTCAAATACAATAACTTTTTATACATTCATAACACATGCTTAATTGTTTATTTACTTTTAAATATGTAGTTTTCTGTTATTTACATCGACATATACCATCACATTCACATTCACAGGCCATCTTATGGTATGTGAACTAATAATTTTACTGCAAATCAAATTTCGTTATAAAATTGCGTGTGTTAAAAGAACAAGTTGCGTAATGCGGCTTTAAAACTAAAACATCAAATCTGTTTTCCTCCTCTAAACATCCACTTAAACATTATTACTGATATTAATTTATTGTTATTATTATATATATGTACACATGTTAAGAGTATTTAAATTAAATATATTGATTTCAATTCCCTTCGTAATAAAAGCATTGGCAACTCTACCCCAATCTTGCTATATATCATATTTCTCGCAGTAATTGTTTTCAGACTAGTAGTTAAGTTTAACGGTCTTTTAATGACTATTAGTTGTTACTAATTTTGTTATATATATATATATATATATATATATATATATATATATATATATAAAACACAATATCCAAATAAGTAGGTTTGGGTAAAAAAAAAAATTTTAATAGATGCAATTAAAGAAAACAAGATGTCGAGTTTGTGGGAGGTTAGTATTTTTAAATAGATTTAGTGGGAAATAGGTACTGAAAGTTGAGAGATTTTTCAACAAGAATCTTACTAGTTGCAGTCATAGTTAGCGCCTATTCACATTACCTTAATTATCACTTCTCTAATTTATCGACTGTTCACAATTCCTCATAATATTCATAATAAACGTATTTGTTGTTTTCACTTTTCCTTCGCACCAGTCAATCACAGTATTTACATCAATCACACAGAACGTACATGGTTATTGTTTTGGTGCTACTATAGCGTGATTCCTACCTCGATTCGGCGGTCTACCTTTTAATTATAGCTTCTTACCTTGTTTACTAATTGCTTGTTTACATTCCAATGTCCATCGCCCTTGACAATTGGTTAGGTTTAGTCATATTTTCGTTAGTTTTAACGAAAATATCGTGACTAAACCTAACCAATCGTAGGTAGACCACATACTATAGTAGCACCGAAACTATTTTTTAAATAAATAAAATTGAATAATAAATAGCATTTTATATTTATTATATTTTCATTTATACCTTGGATAGGAATCACACTCTACAGTACTGTAGTTTCGAACCAAAACGGGTAGGAATCACCCTATAGTATCGAAGTCACCGGTAGGAATCACGCTATAGTAGCACCATTGTTTTTGTCACAAGCTGTACCAAACATGTCTTTACAAACTCAAGCGTACCGTTATACAACGTTTAAAATGTTATAATTTAATACTTTATGATATCAGATCTCGTATAGAAAACATCATTTTCTGTACAAAAGGCCACAAAAATACTTTCAATCCTAATATATGTACGTATAGAACGCACCATTCGCTTTTCCACCTGTATTAAAAACGTAAAACTGAAAGTTGTCTCATGATGCGAGCTTAGAGTCTGCGAAGACATAAGTGAGTCCTAACATTTAATTTAAAATTATTTAACAGACCATTCGAGGGAACTGTACACCGACCTCATTATAACTTCTGGCTCATAATAACCCGCCATGCATACTTATACGAGTCGAATTTAAATATATATAAGGAGTTTGTATGCGTCATTCCAACAGAAGACAGGAAGTATCTGAATCCTGTTTCTCTCATCACTGTCCTCCTCAGCTGGTCTCTTTACATGTCTAGTCTACCCTGTGAGCAGTCCAGCATACTTTCAAACACACGCTTCTCACTATATCCTTACTACGCATCTTACACACTACACAGTCTTTTCAAAAAAGGTGTAATTTCAGTAGCCTCAGAGATTCGCAATTGGCCTCTCCTTCCTGCCTGCATCGTATATATTACCAAGCAAGTATCTCTACAGTTTACAGGTTTCCTCATTGTCTAAAATTTATAAAGTTCTTTCATATTGCTTTCGTTGTTGTACCGGACATCACAACCAATTTTAAATGGTATTTAAGTATTATGTTGAGCAACATAGCTAGATAAGCTAGATAACCCCGCCACACAGGGGCGCATTTACAGTGTGCGGGGCCTTGGGCAAACTATTTCTCGGGATGTATTATTTTAGTGTGTTAATGAATGACAATATTTTGTAATGCACATAACAGATATATTTTTTTAACACACACAAAACACACATGCGGAAACCATTCGGCTTATTAATGTGATATTAAAGACTATAACTTAACTATGTACACATAGAGTGTATACAGCTACACTAGTAGGCTACACAGTTGTAATGCACTTAATAAACATCTACACAGTTATTGTAATGCACTTAATAAACAGCTACACAGTTGTAATGCACTTAATAAACAGCTAAACTGTACAGCTAACTGTACTGTAGATAGAGTGTAGATTTGTAATGAATATTACATTGGACGCTTCCTGGCTTTTTGTTTGAACGCACTGACGTAGACGGGTCTTCTGAAGACGCAGCTGCTGATGTAGCGGAGGCAACTGGTGGGCCTGCTGAAGGGGTTGACGTAGACGAGTCTCCTGAAAATGCAGCTGCTGAAGTAGTGGAGGCAGCTGCTGGGCTTGCTGAACGCACTGACGTAGACGCGTCTTCTGAAAACGCAGCTGCTGAAGTAGCGGAGGCAGCTTGTGGGTCTGCTGAAGGGGCTAACTTAGTTGCTGATGATTTAATCCAATTAGTCAGTTTCGGCACCGTCGCAAGAAACTCTTCTCTGCGTTCTTATCCTTACGCTTTTCACTACCGGGTTTATATTTCCTCCTTCGATCCCGGTCACGGCTCGTTTCCATGTTGTACGTATTACAATGCCAACAATAAGAAATCATGAATCTGCAACAGAAACAACAAGAAGTAAGTTAGTAACAACATTAGAAATGAGTAACACTACAAGAACAACAAATTAAACACCATCAAAGCGGATATTAGAATGCCTGATGCCATGCCGCCTGCCGAAAAAAGTAAAACTCGTCGCAGATGGCAAATACGTGACGTTTAATTTTGTTCAATTGAAATTTGCGGGGCCCATCGGGCGTGGGGCCTTGGACATTTGCCCGGTGCGCCACCCCCTAAATGCGGCCCTGCCGCCACATCCTAGTTCCTTAGCATAATCATGAAACCTGAAACAAGATTTTATATATTCAGGGTGATTCAGCAAGGAGTACATTAAATTGGTGGGTGAAATCCTTTGATAATTCTAAACCACAATGTCTCTGTGGTAAAATGTCAGATTCTGCATAGTTTCCATGTTACAATACATTTAAGATGTTGTATTAATGAGAGTGAATATGAAGTGAAACCCCCCGTAGGTTTTTGTAATCATTTATTCACAGATCTCTACAGTGTGACCCCTCTTTGTTACAACCTAAAGGAAATGTTCAAAGTTGCCCCCTTCTGCCTCAATGCAGGCCTGTACACGTCGTACCATTGAATGTCTCACGCGTTCTATAAGAGAACATTTTGCCCGAGCAAAATGGGAATATCTGGATACTGTTTATCCCAACAGGTGGATAGGGCGTGGTAGCCCCGTTCCCTGGCCACCCCGCTCCCCAGATCTTAACCCTTTGGATTTCTACCTGTGGGGCCATTTAAAGACGTTGGTGTATGATACAGAGGTTCAAACAAGAGAAGAATTATGGCCACGCGTTCGTGACAGGTGCGAGCAAATTAAACATAGTCCAGGCATTCTGGAACGCGTCAGATATTCAATGGTACAACGTGGACAGGCCTGCGTTGAGGTAGAAGGGGTCAACTTTGAACATTTCCTTTAGGTTGTAACAAAGAGGGGTCACACTGTAGAGATCTGTGAATAAATGATTACAAAAACCTACGGGGGTTTCACTTCATATTCACTCTCATTAATACATCTTAAATGTATTGTAACATGGAAACTATGCAGAATCTGACATTTAACCATAGAGACATTGTGGTGTAATTAATGTAACGAACGACGCTTGTTATACATATATATTTATATAATATAATATAATATATATAATATATAATATAGAATATAGAATATAATATAATATATATAATATATAACATATAATATATAATATGATAGAGTGTATATATAAAGGGTGATCCAGAGAAATGGGACCCAAAAGAAACCCCTGTAACTCTTAAAGTATAAGTCCTTTTATAAAATCATACGCATCATTCGAAAGAGGATAGTTACAAGTTTGTACAGGATTGTATAGGTTTTGACAATACAAGACAAGATAAGATACAAAACAAAATAAAAGTGTTAGTTAAAACTAACCCTTCAAGATGACTGCATGGACTGTGGAACAGCTGCGTTTCATAACTGAGCAATATTATGAGCATGGAAGAAGTGTAGTTTCAGCTCTTAGAAGGTGATTTTGACATCTGAAAATTTGTCTTGAAAGATCTTTGAGCTGAAACTACACTTCTTCCATGCTCATAATATTGCTCAATTATGAAACGCAGCTGTTCCACAGTCCATGCAGTCATCTTGAAGGGTTAGTTTTAACTAACACTTTTATTTTGTTTTGTATCTTGTCTTGTATTGTCAAAACCTATACAATCCTGTACAAACTTGTAACTATCCTCTTTCGAATGATGCGTATGATTTTATAAGAGGACTTATACTTTAAGAGTTACAGGGGTTTCTTGTGGGTCCCATTTCTCTGGATCACCCTATATATATATATATATATATATGAAAATTATTTCACGAAGGTAACACGTGAAAAATATTTATGATGAATAAAACCACGAAGGAAAGGAAACACAAAATGGTGCTCAAGCGCTTTCGTCTAATGACATCCTCAGTGTTCCTGAGGATGTCATTAGACGAAAGCGCTTGAGCACCATTTTGTGTTTCCTTTCCTTCGTGGTTTTATTCATCATATATATATATAATATATATATATATCTATATATATATATATATATATATATATATATATATATATATATATATATATATATATATTATACTTAATATAAGCTTGTTTCATGTTTCATGATTATGCTAATAAGAAACTAGGAGGTGGCGGGGTTATCTAGCTATGTTGCTCAACATAATACTTAAATACCATTTAAAATCGGTTGTGATGTTCGGTACAACAACGAAAGCAATATGAAAGAGCTTTATAAATTTTAGACAATGAGGAAACCTGTAAACTGTAGAGAGATTTGCTTGGTAATATATATACGATGCAGGCAGGAAGGAACGGCCAATTGCGAATCTCCGAGGCTACTGAAATTACACCTTTTTTGAAAAGACTGTGTAGTGTGTAAGATGCATGTATGTATAGTAAGGAATAGTGAGAAGCTAGTGTTTGAAAGTATGCTGGACTGCTCACAGGGTAGACGAGACATGTAAAGAGACCAGCTGAGGAGGACAGTGATGAGAGAAACAGGGTTCAGACACTTCCTGTCTCCTGTTGGAATGACGCATACAAACTCCTTATACATATTTAAATTCGACTCGTATAAGTATGCATGGCGGGTTATTATGAGCCAGAATTTATAATGAGATCGGTGTACAGTTCCCTCGAATGGTCTGTTAAATAATTTTAAATTAAATGTAGGGCTCACTTACGTCTTCGCAGACTCTAAGCTCGCATGATGATACAACTTTCAGTTTTACGTTTTTAATACATGTGGAAAAGCGTATGGTGCGTTCTATAAGTACATAAATTAGGATTGAAAGTATTTTTGTGGCCATTTGTACAGAAAATGATGTTTTTTATACGAGATCTGATATCATAAAGTATTAAATTATAACATTTTAAACGTTGTATAACGGTACGCTTGAGTTTGAAAAGACATGTTTGGTACAGCTTGTGACAGAAACAATAAGCATGTACGTTCTGTGTGATTGATGTAAATACTGTGATTGACTGGTGCGAAGGAAAAGTGAAAACAACAAATACGTTTATTATGAGAATTATGAGGAATTGTGAACAGTCATAAATTAGAGGAGTGATAATTAGATAATGTGAATAGGCGCTAACTATGACTGCAACTAGTAAGATTCTTGTTGAAAAATCTCTCAACTTTCAGTACCTATTTCCCACTGAATCTATTTAGAAATGCTAACCTCCCATAAACTCGACATCCCGTTTTCTTTAATTGCATCTATTAAGAAATTTTTTTTACCCAAACCTACTTATTTGGAAATTGTTTTATTTATATATATATACATATATATATATATAATATATATATATATAATAATAACTAACAATAACAAGATTAGTAACAACTAATAATCGTTAAAAGAAAGTTAAACTTAACTACTAGTCTGAAAACAAATCCTGCGAGAAATATATAGCAAGATTGGGGTAGAGTTGCCAGATGCTTTTATTACGAAGGGAATTGAAATCAATATATTTAATTTAAATACTCTTAACATGTGTACATATATATAATAATAACAATAAATCAATATCAGTAATAATGTTTAAGTGGATGTTTAGAGGAGGAAAACAGATTTGATGTTTTAGTTTTGAAGTCGCATTACGCAACTTGATGTTCTTTTAACACACGCAATTTTATAATGAAATTTGATTTGCAGTAAAATTATTAGTTCACATACCATAAGATGGCCTGTGAATGTGAATGTGATGTTATATGTCGATGTAAATAACAGAAAACTACATATTTAAAAGTAAATAAACAATTAAGCATGTGTTATGAATGTATAAAAAGTTCTTGTATTTGAGCTTCAGATCGGATGAAAATAAGTCAGTTTCCTTTAAGAAAAGAGAGAAATTAATTTATTTAATTTAAAATAATAAGCCCTCATTTTATTTTTCATAATACAGATATTAAACAAAGAAAAATGTTTTTGATTTAAAACGTGTTTAACCTGAATTTGTTTTTTGTGATGTTCACAATTTGTTAACATATGAAAATGGAGTTACATTTGAAGGGTAATGTGGTATTAAAATATAATAATATGCTTTCAGAATACAATACAAGCCATTTTATGTTTTGAGGTCGATGCATACTCTCGTTATGTCTATTAAAATCTTTTTCAGATATTTATTTTAAGTTTTCATATCTATTGTTTAAAGATATAAGTTCAAAATTAAGTGTCAAACTCTGTCTTTGTTTGTTTTCGTTTGATTTTGTTTGTACTCCTGAAAGAACCTCACAGGAGGATTTTTTGTCTCACATAGGAAGGCTAGGATGAATTCTTTTTAATTTTTTTAGTTTTTTAAATTTAATTTTTTCTCTTGAAAGCCCATGAAAGACATCTTATAAAGGAAGGACAGGACGGTGGGGGGTTTCAAATTGATCCATGTTTGTCTCCCTAAAAGCGGGAATACTACTGGCCATATACACAAAATATCGTCGACTTACTGCAAGCATGGAATGCCAACCTCCCCAGGATTCTCGGAATGTAAGTTATTTCGAAAAACTCCATGTAAATATTGGAGGAGGAACGACAACGGATTACCCATGGCCATCCCAAAAACCTGTTGATAATATTCGGTAATGAAAGTGAATTTACACTCTTTGATGCAAAGTTTAATGAGTTCCAAAACGATGTGTACAGGTAGCGGCAGATCATACTTATATAATTCTCGTGAGAGAAAGTCAAGCATATCGTCAGTCGGCACTTTTGTAAACAATGAACAAACGTCGAAACTGATCAATCTATCGTTGGTTTCAGTGCGAATGTTATTCAGTTTTTCAGTAAGGTTCATGGAATTTTTTACATGTGAATCAGAGACAGTTCCGAGAATGGGGGACAAGACTTTGATAAGCCACTTCGAGAGTTTATAGGTAATAGAACCCAGAAAGCTAATAATAGAGCGCATCGGGTTGCCAGGTTTGTGGGTTTTAATAAGACCGTAAAGGTAGGAAAGAGAAGGCGAAGTGGACGTGAAAAGCGGAATTAAGTCCTTATGATTTTTGAGAATACGTTTCAAGTCAGTATTGAATGATTTGATGACGTCATCCTGTGGGTTGTTCCTGAGAAGTAAACAACTCAATCCCGGTTTTGGACGTGCGTGTACATAGACAAAGCCTAGGTTTTAAGTTTAGTATTTATTAAAAAAACAAACAATTTGTCCTACGTACACTTTCACTCCGGACATGATACCCCATCAAAAAAGTCATATTTTGTTCAATGTGTCTCCACGCTCTAAGACTCATCAGTCCGGAATACATGGATGCCGAATTAAAAAAAAAAACAGTATTGGAAGTGATTTTTGTTACCCACTTGCTTTTTTGGAATCTTGTCTTAACCCTTTAACGATGGATGGTACCTTAAGGTCCACCACCAAAAATAATAATATAAATTGTACTACAATGCCTCGTTTCTATAAATGTTTCTACGTGTTTATATATAGATGTCATTTAGTTGTCGGGAAAGGAACCCAAAATTTGTATCATTTCAGTGACTAGTTACTAAAATATTTAGTTTTCAATAACAATAAAACCTATACGTTCTGGTAACAAGAGTGGCCGCATAAGATGCGGACTCGTCCGTAAAGGGTTAACAAGGCAAAACGAACTTTCTATCGTGTGAATAATAACCCTCACACTATAAAATTGGTGGACAGACGGGAAAGGATAAGGATAAGGATTTGCACACACGTGTAAAACAGCATCAATATTCCGTTAGAACGGGACAGTCGTCCAGTGTCCTTTTCGTCCATTTGTTAGAGTTATCCCACTGTAATGATTGGAATAATGCTTCAATTTTGTTTCACTCAAGCAACATTGTTAATAGTAATATTCTTGAGCCTGCCATTATTCAACTTGCAAATAATTTCAACATTAGCCAGAGCCTTTTTTTTCTCTTGATCCTGTTTTGAATTCGTTCAGAACGGATTTAGACAAGAGGGGCAAAGTCTTGTAGCTCTTCCTTACAAACTTGTATGCTCCTCCTACAATTTTTATATTTTTTTGTGACCTATATATAGTCTCGAACTTGTTATTTATTTCAGTGTTCCTGAGGATGTAATTAGACGAAAGCGCTTGAGCACCATTCTGTGTTTCTTTTTTCCTTCGTGGTTATTTTTATCATAAATATTATTCACGTGTTACTTTCGTGAAATAATGTGTGTGTATATATATATATATATATATATATATATATATATATATATATATTACTTTATGTTACTTTATGTGAGTTCGAGCGACGCGTTCAGGATCGACCTGCGGTCGACCCCTCTGCAGCATCACGCAGAGGGACAATACAAAATCTGCCTCTTCTCTCATTTCAGTTTGTTTCTATTTCATTTCTAAAGTTAGGGATAGAGCCCTCAAGTATTTTTCATATGGATATTATTGTGTCCCGATCGCGCCTTCTTTCGAGAGAGTAGAGTTTCAGGGATTGTAGTCGAGACCAGTACTCTTCACCTTCCGTTTCCTCTATCTTAGACTAAAAGTCCTTTGTATAGCTTTAGTGTTCGCAATGTCTCGTTTTCTATATGAACTTGTGAGTTCTGAGCAATACTCAATTATTGGTAGGACTAGACTCTTCCATAATTTGAGCATGATGTTTGCTTTTCTGCTGCCGGAAGCCCATCCAGATGATTCCCATTATTTTTTTTAGCCGTTGTAATTTTGATGTTATAGTACTCTCTGAATTCTGCTTCCGACGACATTATTACTCCAAGATTCCTGACTTGTGGATTTGGTGTTATCTGTTTGGCTTGCAGAGTTTTGTACCTTTTATTCTGTAGCTCCTTGTTATTACCATACCTTAGAAATTGGAATTTTTCTTCGTTGAACTTCATGTTGTTGCCTTCTGCCCACTGGAATAATGTTTCAATGTCGTTTTGTAATTTTTCTGTCACCTTCGTGCAATATTTCCTTGCATATCTTTGTGTCACCTGGGAAACATGATACAATACTGTTATTGATATCTGCATCAATATCTGCAATCATTATTATGAACAACAAGGGAGCTAGTACTCTCCCTTGTGAGACAGAGCTCTCTACTTCCGAGACTTCCGATTTGGCTCCATTTACCACCACTCTTTGTGTTCTTTGCGTCAAGAAATTAAATATCTATCTTCTTAGCTTTCCAGTAATTCCTGTATTCTTACGTTTGTATGCTATAATTCCATGGTCACATTTATCGAAGGCTTTAGCAAAGTCAATGCATATATTACATATATGTTTTGTCGTCTACATAGTGTTTCCAATAGTTCCCCCTGGTGGTCTAATAGCTGTGACAGGCATGATCCTTCAGCCCTGAAACCATGTTGATTTGGGTTGTATAAGTTCTTTTCTTGTAGGTAGTAGGTAGTTTTGCCTCTAATTATACGTTCAAAGCACTTTATAAGGTGGTAGGTGAGAGCTACCGGCGGGACAATTCTTGGGCATTGCTCTGTTACCACCTTTAAATAAAGGGGCAATGTTTGCGTTCTTTAATGGAAGTGGAATTTGTCCTGTATCGAGTGATTTCCTCCATTGTAAGCATAGCGGTTTGGCAATACTCTCTTCATATTTCTTCAGAAACATGGCATTCCATGTGTCTGGCCCTGGTGCCCAAATGTCTGCATTTGTGATAGAGCCTTAATTACATCTCCCTGCGAGAACTCTAAGTCCATTAATACGTTTGTGCCAGAATTTGTCCTTGATTGATTTATACCAGTGTTAAAAAATTCATCTGGGTTTTCTACTTTCATTTCGAACTTAGGGGTGCTACACACAGAGTTAAATTGTTCCTCAGTTCACTCATTTTTTTTAGGTCATTTGTGTGTTTGGCCTCCCCGTCTATCAACGGATCAATACTCTCTTTACACTGCATTTTTCTTTTCGCAAACGTGTAGAAATATTTTCGGTTATTTTTTATGTTTTCTGCTACCTTCTTCTCCTCCTCGTTTGTCTTATTTATGAATGTTTGCTTTAAGTCCATTTCTATTTCGCCTAGTTTCCTCTCTAGTTTTAGACTCCTTGCATCAGTTCTGCATCTGTGGAGATGTTTTACGGTTTGCTTCCGCTGTCTAAATAGTGTCCTGATTTTTCTCTCGAGCATATTACGTTTTCATTTTTGTCTCTCTGGAACATGCTTCAGTAATATATGTTTGGTTTCAGTCTCCATTATACCTAGTATTTGTTCTGGAGTCTTCTCGTGAAGTAGCAATTCCCAATTTACTTCTTTTAAATCTTTATTTACACTTTTTCAATCTGCTTTCTTTGAATTTATGTTTAAGCCTTCAAATATTTCTTCTGCCTCTCTGGGATTCGTTTTTGGACCTCTGGGTGCTAACATCACTCGTATATCGATCAGTGGTGTAGTCCTAAAATTTTAGGAAGGGTAACGCTACAGGCAAAACTTTAATAGAGTGTTTCATAGAACAATTACTGTATAAAAATAGTAAAAGTTAATTCGAAAAATAAAAAATATATATCTAGTAAATAAAAGTACAAATACAGTACATGCTCTAGTTACTTTTAATTTGAATAAAACACACATATAGATACTCGTATCAGTCGTATGTATACGGTATAATGCAGTTTCATAGTGATATAGTAGATACTACAGTTACATATAGTCTACAATCGGCTCCATACAGAACGAATGTCTGTTTCCTTCTTTGAAACTTGTCTAGAACGCGTATCATCTGCAGATCGGTGTCTTTTTATCCATGAAGTCACGTAGGTTTTCGCCTGAAACTGATGAAGTGGTGGTCCGTTGATGCTCAGAAACATGAGAGTTGATATGTTCTTCACAGTTAAGTTTGAGCGCAAATCTGTGCTATTAAATTCATCTGACTAAAATCTCCGTAAGTGCTCAGCATTCAGTTATGGCTACGACAGTAGGTAGTATAACGCTACTTCACTGAAATTTTAGGAAGTTTAACGCCGTTATACCGCGTTCCCCTCGACTGCACCCTTGATATCGATTAGGTTGGGGTCGGATAACTTTGTGTGCGTTACCTTTTTATTTATTATTATGGCATTGTTATTTGTCAAAATTAAATCCAAAACGTTCTCTTTTCTAGTGGCTTCACAGATTTACTGAGTAAGGACGTAATTTTCCATCATTTCTAATAGCATTATTGTTTTGGTTCTATCATCTTTTGTAATGTTGCCATGAAACTTCTCAATATATATGAGTTCGTCATTGCTCTTCCATGTGATGAATGGAAAATTAAAATCTCCGCAAATTATAATATTTGTTGCTGAAGTTTCAAGTAATTTTAACGTTTTTTATTTCATTAGTGGCAAATTGGAATTAACTTTTTGTGGTGTTTGGTGGTCTGTAGACGTCCATAATGGTTTGGTTCACTTCCTTTACTTCTAAAATAATACTGTAATTTCGACTGTGCTGTTTGATTTGTTTACCTTCACCTCACATGTGTGTGTTTTCACGTAGATACAACACCCTCCTCCTCGTCTAGCCACTCTCTCTGCTCTGTATATGTTGTAGTCCAGCATTGCTATTTCAGTATTCTCGATGCAGTTTCCACCATCTTTATTGCATTTATATAAACGTGTTTCCGTAAGGCATATGATATGTATGCTGGTTTCCGTAACCAAATTTTGCAGATATTGTAATTTGCTGTCTGCATGGTCATTATAGAGACTTTGTATATTTATGTATAATACATTTACCGGGTTTCTAATCTTCGTGTTCGATTTTCCTAAATAATGGTCGTTTCCTGGTCGATGTCGGTTCCTAGTTAGTGTTATTGGTTGGGCTGCTGCATTTGGGAGCATTGGGGTTGCGGCCCTTGTTACCACTGTGGTTGTTGTATTATTGGTGGGTGGTGTTGAATAGAAGGGTGATGTAAGTAATGTTGTGGTGCATATATTTGCGGCGTTCTGTCTTTTTTTGTTAGAAAGGCAAGCTGTGCCTCTATTATCCTCATTTCCTCTAAAACATGTTTCATTACTCTTGTTATTACTTCTATTTCGGATATGATCTGTTCTTTCCCGTTCTCTTCTTTACGTACCTTTTATGTGAAAATACGGGCACTCTAAGTTCAGGCATTTTTTCTCCGTAATTGACTGTCTGCACATACGAAGGTGAAAAAGATTGCAGTTTGGTCCGTACCTGCATTTTCCATTCCTCATCATATATAGTAGAAGCATTTTGAGGGGTGATTGTACATGTAGTTTGAGCCATATTTGCACGAGCCCGTTTTATAATATTCGCATACGGCCCGTCGTTTAAATTCCTTCGAGTCTTATGTGATTCAATTTCCTTCTGTTCCGCCACCACTTCTTCCCTACTCAGTGTTTTTTTGTCTTTGGCGTGTATCTGTTATCTCTCTCTTTTGCATGAGGTATTTCTTCATTTGAGGCTGCTTTCACCTCCCTTTAGTGTGTTGTCCTTAATCTCTTTTTCGGTTGTGTCGGCGTTCTCTGTTGTTTCCTGGTTTTCTGACGGTAAAACTGATGCACTTGGTTCTTCTATTTCAACATTTTTTATTCCCTTTTGTACTAATTTCCTATTGTTTTCCATGCACTTGACGCACAGGAAACCATAAAGGCCTATGATTTTGTTTTTATCTATTTATCATTTTCCTGTCTTTTCTATCTATGCATTCGTTCATGCATTCGTCGTGTTTAAAGGTATTGCACAGAATGCATTTTAAGCCCGTGGTTTGGTCTGCTTCATTTCTGCAATCGCAGAGCTGGTGCGTAGCGCATTCCATTAACATAATTCAGCTCTAATTAGCTTTCTGAATTTACCGCAATTTACACATTTCTTCATATGTTTTGCCATTCTTTCCTTTATTTTGCCTCTTTTCTTCTCACTTCTCAAATTTCATCTTGAAAACGCGACCTTCCCGTTTTATGGCTCTTTCGAATTTTGTCTGACCTTCTTCTCATCTATAGGCCTAATGTACAAATCTCAGGAGCTGTTTTTCGGTTCGAATTGTTTTCAATTTATGTTTCAATTGATGGTTTTCGTTTGTGCAAGCTATATGCCACCGGCTTTCACTTAATAAATTATTATCGCGAATTCAATGATATTTAATACACACACTGGTATCAGATAAAATTTACTGCTGAACCTAAAAACACTAGTTATTTCGATATTATACAGAGCTGAAACAAAACGTCCGTGCACCACGAGGTAGAAATACACTAATATCAATATAGGATCACCCAAACCCGCAGCTCTTCCGCGGAACGGAAAAGGGCTTGGTGGTGACCGGCCGAAATTAATTAGCCTTTTTAAACACTATTTTATAATTTCTTTTCTGCGGGATTGGGTGATCTTATATTGTTGCGGTAAATGCAATCAAAGTTTAAATATCAATATATATATATATATATATATATATATATATATATATATACACAGGGTGGTCCAAAAATAATAGTATTTTAGGATAAAAATGTAGTAACCTTACAAATGTTCCTTGCGATTATTTCTCATTTCACGAAGGTCAAGCTTGTCGCTCCTCCTCTCGAGTTGGCCTGGTGAAGTAGTGAGTTGGTTTCTTGTACTCTCCACCTCACATCGCCAGGTACGCCCAGCTGATCGGGGATTGTTCTGAGCCAGGCCTCTAATCTTCTTTTGAAGATGTCCACCGCAACACCACTCGTGTTCCTTTGGTCTTTGGGCAGCTGATTAAACAGTTTTGGTCCTCTCACGACAAAATATTTTCTTTCAGGGTTAATGATGTTCCCTGTCTAGCCTTTAATTTGAGAACATGACACAGTCTTCCTTTTCTACTTTCCACTGTTGTTTGCGGAGTTACAGTGTTCAGAGTAAGATTAGGGACTAGTTTCTCCATTATTTTCCAAGTGTAAATAATGGTGTATCTCTCTCTTCTCCTTTCCAGTGAATATAGGTTTAATTCGCGTAACCTTTCCCAGTAATTTAGTTCTTTGCACCCCTTGATCTTGGCTGTGAAGCTTCTCTGAATCCCTTCTAGCTATCTAATGTCTTCTTTTTTATATGGGCATGTTAGGACTGAGCAGTATTCCAATTTGGGTATGATCAGTGTTTCCAGTAGAGGAATCATTATATTCCTATCCCTTCGTTTAAAGGTTCTCACTATCTGCCCAGTTATTCTCTTTGCTCTGTTTATTGCTATCTTATTTTGTGTTTCAAATTTCGCATCATCAGTCATTACAACCCCTTAATCTTTTGCTTTAGAATTTCTCTGAATTTCCTGTCCATTTGGGGTATAATATTCCATGGATTTTAGGTCCTCTCTTTTTTCGTATCGTAACAGCTGAAATTTCTCAGTGTTAAATTTCATATTGTTGTCTTCCGTCAAAGTCCAGGCCGTCCGGACAAAGTTCTGAATACACTCAGGGTTTAAGACTGTCCCAGTGTCCCACATATAACCTAACTTAAAAATCGATTGAATAAGTACAGTATTTTGAAAATAATATTATAACGTAACCCTGCAGGAGTTTCTTTAAACATTTCCTGCTACACTTAGTCCACCTCCTACTTCAGAGAGACGTTTCTGGTTGCATTGTGCCCCACATAGCATGATCAACCATCGAGCAACTCATTTTTGATTAATCACCTCATAAACACCTCTAAATGGGAGACTCTTGAATTCGCCGTAGCAACAACGGGTGATCACCCACGAAACACTTTCATTCCTCATAAGGGAGAAGTACACGGGGATAATAGTAGAACCTCCCATTTATATTCCTCGCCGGAAAGAGAGTTTCTCTACTCACGTGGTGGCACAACACCGCGAAGTATGAACAACCCAATATATCAGTTGCCGCATATACACATTTCATGGTGGAAGACCCAAGTTGAAACTAAGTGACATTCAAAGAGTTGGCAGACACACAAATGACAGACACCTAATTACAGAAAACATGCTCAAACACCTGTCTGCCTTGTTAATAGGCTAGGTAAGTCTTTTGTAGAAATACATGAGTTCCTAATGAACGAAAACTTAAAAAAAAAAAATGCACGGCATGGATTAGATGAGGTAAATTTGCATTGTTACCGTCCCTATTTCGTTTTTCTCTTTCTTCTCTTGGGTAGCTGAGGGCATGGTGTGGAAAATGTGGTTTCCTTTCTCAATGGGTGTAGATATGAAGGGTTTGCTTAATGCTTTACGGACTAGCCTTGAGTGGGCCATGGAGTTTTAGTTGGCCCGATACCATGGTAAATAGAGCTGTAATATTTTGTATAAAATCAAAACATATGTTCGAGGTTTTTGTAACGATTCCAAGTAGTTGATATACGATCAGCACAAATATATTATTATGTTAGTTTATACAACGATGTTCTGTAGTGTACGATTTCTGTTTGTGCATAATGTAATTGTCGAGTTCCTCTTTTCTGTAAAATTTCCTTGGCTACTTTTCCAGGGTCAAGGTATTTAAACCGTATCTGCCTGATGGACCCGAACATATCTTTGTTGCGATAAAAAGGTTCAACCTGTTACCCAAAGATATACAAAAAGTTGTCCAACCTTATATATCACGGAATGCCTATTTTGCTCACTCAGAAAATATTCTTCTATCAATGCTGTCAGATAGTGAGCAAAACTCTCTTTCTCTATTCCGCGTTTGTTACAATTTGTTATACAAGGTGTCCCAAAAGTCAGTTTACCGAGGAAAATGTTTTCTCCTGATGATTATTCTAAACATTATGACACAATTTTTTTTTACAGCAAAAAGCCAGCATGTCTTCAAGACCTTAAAGACTACATTTGTGAAGAATTCCAGCTCTTAAGCAATTATAAGGAACTATGTAAAGCAATTTGCCGGTCAACCGTTGACAGATACAAGATTTGCATCGAACAACATGGACGACATTTTGAACAGTTATTGTAACCAGAACTATTCTCATGTTTTGTAAATAGGGTGTCCCAAAAAAAACCATATACTCTTTATAGCATCATATATTTTATAATTTAAAAAAAACCCAAACAATATATTGTTATAGCAATTGCCAATGAAAGGTAAATTAGTAATCTAAGTGATCAAAATGTTATAGCGAGTTGTTTGCATATAAAATTTAATTAACTACACCAAGTGCTCAAAATGTTCTCCGGCGGCATGAATGCACTTTTGAATGCGTCGACTAACTGATTCGCAGACATGGACTAATGTGGATGCTGTGATGGTCCCGCACTTTTCCCTGATTGCATCCTTAAGGTGTTCGAGTGTTGCAGGTCTTGTACCATAAACTGCATCCTTCAGGTAGCCCCCACAAGTAAAAATCAAGTGGAGTCAAGTCCGGTGAACGTGGATGATACTCAACGTTTCCTCTTCGTCCTATCCAACGGTTAGGCAACGTTTCATCGAGATACCTTCTGACATCACAATGATAATGAGGGGGGGCTCCATCTTGTTGAAAGTAAAAGTCGTCGTTTCCAAACAACTTCCGAACTGCAGGTATAATTTCTGTCCGCAGCATGTCGAGATATGGGGCACCGGTAACTTCCCATTAAAGAAAAATGGTCCAACCAAACCCCTGGATGATAAACCACACCATGCTGTTAATCCTGGTAAATTAACATGTTTATCCACATAAACGTGTGGATTATCATGTGACCAGTACCTGCAGTTGTGTCGATTTATTGAGCCATTCAGCTTGAAGGTAGCTTCATCAGACCACACGATTTTGTTGTATTGAAAGTGCATTCATGCCGCCGGAGAACATTTTGAGCACTTGGCGTACTTAGTTAAATTTTATATGCAAACAACTCGCTATAACATTTTGATCACTTAGATTACTAATTTACCTTTCATTGGCAATTGCTATAACAATATATTGTTTGGGTTTTTTTAAATTATAAAATATATGATGCTATAAAGAGTATATAGTTTTTTTTGGGACACCCTATATGTTTCAGAAATTTTTTTCTTTGTTTTATTATGTTTTGTAAATATATTTATGAAACAAGTTTTTTTCTTTGTAGTAGACTCACGTTAAGAGAACATTTTCTTAGGTAAACTGATGTTTGGGACGCTCGGTATACCAAAATTATTTCATTTTTTCAGTTTACTTATAGGGTATTTCTACCCGAAATATTAATTTAAAATTTAGTTATAAGTACAAAGATATATATATATATATATATATATATATATATATATAATACACACAGACAGTGCATGGAACAAGGAACTCTTCTGGGATAATTAAATCCACTATAGTCCGAATAAGTCCCTGCTTGGCTTTTTCAATATGGCCGGCGAAACTGAAAAATCCCATATCCTGGTCAATACTTGATGGATTTTGATGATCTTGATGTCATTTCTAGGGGTTTTTAGGATGATGAGTCGATCTGGAGGGGTTGCAGATACTTTGGGAGTCGTTTTGATCCACATTCGTCAATACTCAAGGTCAATGGAGGTCAAACGCCCCCCGAAATAAGGAATATCCCATATCCCGGGCAGTCGTGGAGATATTTTGGTGATCTTACTGTCGTTTTTATGGTTTTGGGCGAGACTGAGTAGTTCTATAGGGTTTAAAATGAAATCAGGGATTATTTTCCCTATGGTAAGGTGAATTCCAATATGTCTAATTATTCCTCTTATTTTTTTCAGGTTGTTGAGATTATTGCTGATGGTGCTGCCCACCTGGTGGTTTGATGACGTCTTGGTTGTGCTGATTCCAAAATTGTTTTTTGACTGCTGAATAGGGAGAATATACCAGGTGAGCATTGTTTAGTTTTCATTTGCTGAGGATAAATTATTTCAATGCGATTTGTACTCTGAAGAATGGATAAACAAAATTCTTATATTTCAGGTTCTTCAAAAGCTGCAGACGAATGTTTCTTCAAGGATTTCCTGCGTAGCTGTCCTGGAGGTCAGAAAGGTCTTTCAAATTGTGGGAGGATTCAGAAAATCATAGAGAGCAGCGACATCAGAGGGCAGCCAGATGTTCGAGCGAGACTAGAGCCTCTCTTGGAAGATGGAGCAAAAATCCTTTGTTGTCACAAGAACTGTTTCCACTTATGTATCCAAGCGGAATTTATCAGCATTCATGAAAAAGAGAGAATGTGATACCCCTACAGTGGAGCCAAAAGGACTACGTAGTACTGTTCTCAGTGAAGGCCCAGTATATGACCCTAAAAAACACTGTCTCTTTTGTTTGAAAGTCAGTGAGTGTATATTACCCGAGAAATATGACATCAAAGTTCCGGTGCAATACCGCATTCCAGCATCTAGGTTTATGACCGATAAGCTTGGTGATAAAAAAACAAGTTACAAAGATGTGTTGATAGAAAATTGTAAACTGAAACAGCTGTAAACAGCTGTTTTGTGGACAGTCGACTGGCCTGCTAGTGGCACAGTTGCTACATTTATCCAAACCTTCAAAGTATGGCTATCGAAACATCTTTCTCATGCATCTGTAGTACTACCTTTTGTCGATACTATGATTTCTCTCCGAAATCAAGCAATCGGGCAATGAGAAGCAAGAGCAGCAGAGTTCACAAGCTGGACCTCAACACCCCATTGCCTACAAGAGACGCTGTTCTCACGTGCACCGCGAACAAGGAGCAACTAAACAGGCTGCTCTGTGAGCAAATCCTTGCTGACAGTGAGTATCTCGCAACTGTAACCCAAGACCATGAGCTAGTGCTTGCAGGATGGCAGACCATACCGACTTCCATTGTGCGAGGCAGGAGTCGAGCAGCATTGGAGCTCTCATCATCTCATGAAGAGGCTGACGTGATAATAACACAACACGCTATCGCACAAGCTGAGAAAGATTCTGATGCCCGCATCTCCATCATTTGTGATGACACAGACGTGTTTGCCATGCTGACTCACTTCTATGAATTTAAGAAACTAGGCTGTCCCACGATTATGGAGTCTCCAGTGCGTGGCAGAAAATCAGTGGACATCCGAGCAACTGTAACCCAGCACAAAGACATCATCCCACAAATCCTCAAACTACACGCTCTGAGTGGTTGTGACACAGTTGCAGCAATACATGACATCGGCAAAGCCACTGCCATTGCCACAGCCAAGAAGGGTCGGAAGCTAGACAAGCTGGGACCCTTGATGCATGCTTTGACCACATCGAGAAAGAGGTAACAGCGTTCATTGTTGCATGCTATGGAGATAAGAATCCTCATCTCTTACTGAGTGTCGTCAGTGAGTATGGGCTCAGAAGACAGGGAAGTCGGGAACTGCTTTACCCAAACTATATTCTCTACCACCAACAACTGAAGCTTTCCATAAAAATGTGCTCAGAGCCCACTACACTGTGGCGAACTGGCTCGATCCACTAAAGTGTGACCCACCACCACTTGATCCTGTGCATTATGGGTGGGAGAGAGACGAAACAAACAGAGTTCTCATCCCAAAAACAGTTGGTGAAGGAGTGTGCTTAGCACCAGATGAAGTTCTGAAACTAATCAGATGTGGATGTGAATCACAATCAGCATGCAGGGGGAGTCGCTGCAGCTGCATGGGACACGGAATCTCTTGCACAATGTTCTGTGCATGTGGCAGCGGCTTGGATTGCAATAATCCATTGACCCAAAACGCAAACGAAGAGCAGACCGATGATCCTGACGATCCTGACACAACCATGTCTTTTGATATTTGCCCCCAATAAATGGTATGGGATATTCCTTATTTCGGGGGGCGTTTGACCTCCAGTGACCTTGAGTATTAACGAATGTGGATCAAAACGACTCCCAAAGTATCTGCAACCCATCCAGATCGACTCATCATCCTAAAAAACCCTAGAAATTACACCAAGATCATCAAAATCCATCAAGTATTGACCAGGATATGGGATTTTTCAGTTTCGCCGGCCATCTTGGAAAATGGCGCCCATATTGAAAAAGCCAAGCTGGGGTCAGGTGTATACCCGAGGGATTCTTGAATGGGGTGGTATAAGCTTTCAAAATATGTCAAGATTTGTTTTATAACAAACAATGTAGGGTTCCCACCCCGTGTAACCGGACTAGTATACAAATTCAGCTCTTTGAGTCTGCTTTCGGGTTTACCACGTAAGGTTGGATTAAGCTTTGTTGCGCGGCGCTGAACCCTTTCTACCATTTCTATATCCTTCCTCATATAGGGCGACCTTTTCGGCTAACCCCAACAGGATTAAGAGAGAGGTAAAGGTTAAATTCTCAATGTCTACACCCATGTACGAGTAAAATCATCACGCCGGCAGGAAAGGGGTGAAAATAGGAATTAAGAACAGAAATCAGATTTTTCACACCATACCCTCGACCATCAAGTGCATCCAGCCACCCAAGAGAAAGGAAAGAAAAAGGGGAAATGGTGACAGCAGAAACGCAACTCTGCTTCACTTAATCTATGCCAATGCATTTTTTTTTGTTCGTTATGAAATTATGTGTTTCTACAAAATATTTTCTATTCTATTCTTAGACATATTAGCAAGGCAGGCAAGTGTGTGAGCATGTTTTCTATAATTGAATGTCTGTCATGTGTATGTGTCTCCCAATTCTTTGAACCAATCAAAGAGAAATAATAATAATAACCTAGTATTTTTTAGGTCCTCTTATCGACTTCTGCACAGTGCTTTGACAGTTTGAGGGTACACCTCTCCAACAAATTTACTCCTTCTTTCCCACTCCTCTTTTTCATTCCGACGGCTCAGTTACCGTCCTGATGGTGTTCCTCCTGTTGTTCTCAAGAACTGTGCTTCTGTGCTACCACCATGCCGAAGCAAACTCTTTCGTCTTTGTCTCCCATCTGGTATTTTTCCTTCCTTCTGGAAGTTTGCTTTCATTCGGCCTCTCCCAAAGAAGGGTGACCGCTCTCAACCATCCCAATTTCGTCCAATTGTTTTGATTTTTTTCCTTTCTAAAGTTTTCGAAGCTATCTTAAGCTATCTTCTCACAATCTTCTTTCAGATCGTCAGTGGGGGTTCCGCAAGGGACGCTCTACTGGCAATCTTCTTGTATATTTCTCTGACTCTTGGTCATCCTCCTTTCGGGATTTCGGTGAAACTTTTGCTATTGCGCTTGACATATCGAAAGCTTTTGATAGAGTCTGTCACAAATCTTTAATTTCGAAACTGCCCTCCTTCGGTTTCTATCTTCTATCTGTGCCTTCATCTCTCATTTCCTTTCCGGCCGATCTATAGCTGGGGTTGTAAATGGCCACTGTTCTTCTCCCTGGTGTTCCTCAGGGTTGTCCTGTCACCCACTCTTTTCCTTTTATTTATCAATGATCTTTTAAGTCGCACTTCCTGTCCTAACCAATCCCATGCCGATGATTCCACTCTTCCCTTCTCCACCCGTTTCACAAAGCATCCCTCTCAACAGTCACTTCATGCTTTGCGTTGGGTGGTTATGGTGCACCTGACCTCTAATCTTTCTACTATATCTGATTGGGACAGAGAAAACCTTGTGGCTTTCAATGACTCCTAGACTCAGTTCCTTCATCTGTCTACTCATCACAGTCTTCTACACGACTATCCCCTTACATTCAACAATACATAATTCAATCTTTCCTTTTTTCTTAACATTCTTGTCGTTTCCTTTTCTCGTGATCTTTCCTGAAAAGATCACATAATTATACTCTCCGAAATAGTTTGTAAGAGGTTACTGTTATCCAGTTACTGTCTCTATACGGGGGTCTTGTCCGACCCTGTATGGAGTATGCTTCTCATGTATGGGGTGGTTCAACTCACACCTCTCCAGACAGGGTGGAATTCAAAGCTTTTCGTCTCATCAGTTCCCCTGCCCCTCTTACTGATTGTCTTCAATCTTTCTTTCTTCGCCGCAGTGTTGCCCCACTCTCGCTTTACTATCGCTATTATAATGGACACTGCTCTTCTGAACTCTCTCACTGCATGCCTTCTCCTTTAATGAGAGCTTGTAGTACCAGACTTTCAACACATTGTCATCCCTTTTCTGCCCAACTCTCTAATGCAAGGGTTAATCGATGTTTTCAATGTTTCATCTACTCAACCGGTGAACTCTGGAACAATCTTCCTCAATCCATCTTTACCCATGTCTATGACCTTAATCTTTCAAATGGAGACTGTCCAGGTATCTCGAAAACCCTGAACCTTGACTCTGACACTTCTTCCTCCATGAGTAGGAGGCGTTTTTTGCTGGCATTCACCCTTAGCCCCTCCTTCCTGCATAAAAAATTAACTAATCACTAATCTAAGAGAGGAACTAGTATTTAGTTTTAAAAAAAGTGACTGTGACAACACTGCCTACAGGACCTTCTTCGACTATAGTTCGACGTAAACGAGGAAACGCAGGTGCCATTAGATTCGTGATGAATTGCTCTCTTGTATTAGTTTAAGTAAAAATCTTTAAAGGCCATCTAGGCGTCAGTGAGAATGTCCTATGATGGTTTTTGCCTTAGTAACTTTACAATAATTTTTTCTTTCTCACTTTCTTCTCACTTTCTCCTCATTTTTCTCCTCACCCCTCTCACCTCCTACTTACCTTTGCCTACACGACTATGACGTCACTGGTGTCACCAATCGATAACATCATTACCTACATGTCTGCGACCAATTTTCTAATCCTTCTCACCTTTTACAGACAATTTATAAGATAAGGTTTCTAAAACAACGTTAATATACAGGGTGTACATAAAGTCAGGATCTATTTTTGTGAAGCACTTGGAAATTATATGGAATTCAATCATAAAATGATAAAGTGGTAACATTTATTAAATAATTAAGAGTAGGATTCGACGTGACGCCCATCAGTATCCCTGCACAGCTCAAATCGTTCCGCAGCATTTCTAAACACATTCTGGAGCATTTGCGGGGTTATGTTATCTGCAGCAGTTCGTATACGTAAGTTTTCAAGACTCGTAATCTTCGTCTGATAGACGTGCGATTTGATAAAGCCCCATGCAAAGAAATCTAAAGGGGTTAAATCTGGTGATCTCGCTGGCCAAGGTCTGTTGCTTCCGCGTCCGATCCAGCGATTTGGAAAACGTTCATTTAGATAATCCTGAGCAATTTTGGCATTGTGACAAGGAGCACCATCATGTTGATAGACGACGGTACTTACAATCCTATCCCCGTCGTCTATCAACATGATGGTGCTCCTTGTCACTATGCCAAAATTGTTCATGATTATCTAAATGGACGTTTTCCAAATCGCTGGATCGGACGCGGAAGCAACAGACCTTAGCCAGCGAGATCACCAGATTTAACCCCTTTAGATTTCTTTGCATGGGGCTTTATCAAATCGCACGTCTATCAGACGAAGATTACGAGTCTTGAAAACTTACGTACACGTATACGAACTGCTGCAGATAACATAACCCCGCAAATGCTCCAGAATGTGTTTAGAAATGCTGCGGAACGATTTGAGCTGTGCAGGGATACTGATGGGCGTCACGTCGAATCCTACTCTTAATTATTTAATAAATGTTACTACTTTATCATTTTATGATTGAATTCCATATAATTTCCAAGTGCTTCACAAAAATAGATCCTGACTTTATGTACACCCTGTATTATGTTACCATTCTTTGTGAAGTTGAGTTTTCTTTCCAAGAGCGCTTTCGCTTATTTTTCTCGCTTTAATAAGAATTACGGCAAGATGAATGAAGAAAACCATATTCACGATGAGAATTATAGAGATGAATCCGTAGAAGTAAAGCCAAAGAGGCTTTTTATCTGCAAGAAAGAAAAAAGTTGATATTTGCTACGTGACACACAATTCTCTGAAATGAAAATGCAAATGTAGTAGTAGGGGATCATCCAGTCGTACATACAATGTGTTCATGTAAAGACGCCATTGATGATATCATCGAGGGGCGAGTGGGGAGGGTTAAGTGGGAGGTACATGGAAAATTTTGATGTCATGTACATATATGAGGCTTTTATCAGATTGGATTAGACGGATTATCACGCTTATCAGATGAGATTAGTCGGCTTATCTGTACATAACAGGCGATAATCTTCCACCCCTCACGGTCACAAGTTGGGTTAGGGGTTGAATTTTATTTTTTACTTAATCATTTAGATATCTTTTACTTACATATACTATAACATTATATTTGTAAGAGTATTATACCTAAGTGTTATACGCTACCCTTTCCCAGTAACACACGGTGTTACGGAAGCCGCCCGCGTCGAACCCGTGCAAAATGACCGCAAGGGTGTTGAGAGGCGAATATAACCTTTGGTTAGCTTCCGCCCGAATTATTCATTCTGACGAAGGTCAAGCTTTTCACTCCACCTTAGACCTACAGTTTAACGTGGAATCCGAACCACGCCACATCAGCACCCAGCGTCTTAACCACTAGGCCACCTAGGGTACCCATTTATCTACCAACCACTTTCTTTTTTTTATTATATGAAAGGATGAACAGCTGGGTTTTGCTGCGCGCCGGCTGCCGTCGGGTCTCGAACCCGGGGCCGATGGATTCGTAGTCAGCGACGCTAACCAGTACACCACCGAGGCGTATATATATATATATGTATAGAAACGACGTAAGTATAGAGGAGTGTTCTGCACACGAGGAAGAGAAATAACGAACAAATGAAAAATGAGGTACCCAGCCCGGGAATCGAACCCAGGATCTTCCAATTGCCGGTCAGATATGCTAACCACTACACCACAGAGCCTCGATAGTCAGAAGTCGTAATTCTCCTACATAGGGCAGAAACCAATGCCTTGAGAGGGCACCCTCGCAAATCGTGAATATGTACATTTAACTGCAATAACCACGCAGTATATTAATGTATAGAAACGACGTAAGTATAGAGGAGTGTTCTGCACACGAGGAAGAGAAATAACGAACAAATGAAAAATGAGGTACCCAGCACGGGAATCGAACCCAGGATCTTCCAATTGCCGGTCAGATATGCTAACCACTACACCACAGGGCCTCGATAGTCAAAAGTCGTAATTCTCCTACATATGGGCAGAAACCAATGCCTTGAGAGGGCACCCTCGCAAATCGTGAATATGTACATTTAACTGCAATAACCACGCAGTATATTAATGTATAGAAACGACGTAAGTATAGAGGAGTGTTCTGCACACGAGGAAGAGAAATAACGAACAAATGAAAAATGAGGTACCCAGCCCGGGAATCGAACCCAGGATCTTCCAATTGCCGGTCAGATATGCTAACCACTACACCACAGGGCCTCGATAGTCAGAAGTCGTAATTCTCCTACATAGGGCAGAAACCAATGCCTTGAGAGGGCACCCTCGCAAATCGTGAATATGTACATTTAACTGCAATAACCACGCAGTATATTAATGTATAGAAACAACGTAAGTATAGAGGAGTGTTCTGCACACGAGGAAGAGAAATAACGAACAAATGAAAAATGAGGTACCCAGCCCGGGAATCGAACCCAGGATCTTCCAATTGCCGGTCAGATATGCTAACCACTACACCACAGGGCCTCGATAGTCAGAAGTCGTAATTCTCCTACATAGGGCAGAAACCAATGCCTTGAGAGGGCACCCTCGCGTGGTTATTGCAGTTAAATGTACATATTCACGATTTGCCAGGGTGCCCTCTGAAGGCATTGGTTTCTGCCCTATGTAGGAGAATTACGACTTCTGACTATCGAGGCCCTGTGGTGTAGTGGTTAGCATATCTGACCGGCAATTGGAAGATCCTGGGTTCGATTCCCGGGCTGGGTACCTCATTTTTCATTTGTTCGTTATTTCTTCCTCGTGTGCAGAACACTCCTCTATACTTACGTCGTTTCTATACATTAATATACTGCGTGGTTATTGCAGTTAAATGTACATATTCACGATTTGCGAGGGTGCCCTCTCAAGGCATTGGTTTCTGCCCTATGTAGGAGAATTACGACTTCTGACTATCGAGGCCCTGTGGTGTAGTGGTTAGCATATCTGACCGGCAATTGGAAGATCCTGGGTTCGATTCCCGGGCTGGGCACCTCATTTTTCATTTGTTCGTTATTTCTCTTCCTCGTGTGCAGAACACTCCTCTATACTTACGTCGTTTCTATACATTAATATACTGCGTGGTTATTGCAGTTAAATGTACATATTCACGATTTGCGAGGATGCCTTCTCAAGGCATTGGTTTCTGCCCTATGTAGGAGAATTACGACTTCTGACTATCGAGGCCCTGTGGTGTAGTGGTTAGCATATCTGACCGGCAATTGGAAGATCCTGGGTTCGATTCCCGGGCTGGGTACCTCATTTTTCATTTGTTCGTTATTTCTCTTCCTCGTGTGCAGAACACTCCTCTATACTTACGTCGTTTCTATACATTAATATACTGCGTGGTTATTGCAGTTATATATTATATATATATATATATATATATAGCTGCAAACCCACTACCATATCTGTACGGCTTGGTAAAACACACAAAGTTAATAATCCCATGAGGCCTATTGTTAGCTCAGTGGGCTCCGTAACCTATAAGCTATCAAAATGGTTAGTAGGGTGGAGCGAAAAATACTTTTTTTCTAGTATCAAGTTCTAATAGTGATTAAAAGTTGCATTTAGTGGAGGATATATACCTGCCAAAATATGAGTTTATTTGTTTAATATTTTCAGCTGCCACCAGGGGGCTAAATTTAACACAATTTTGGGTAAAAAGGAAAAAAATGCTTCTATTTTAGGTTTATCAAACTATTATAAAATTTTATCTTAGAATTATCTAATAGTTTGATTAAGATTCTTAAATGATAAGAATTCGTTTTGTAAAAATGCCTTTTCATATGCTTAATATCTTCAGCTGCCACAAGAGGGCTGAAATTAACTTAAAAATGACAGTTAAGTATGATTCTGTATTTACTTGAAAAAGGGAACAGTAATAAATTAGGATGTCTCTCCTCCTTTATACTGGCTTGAGACAGTTAAGAAACGTTATTTCGTGCCTTAACTGAGTTACCACCCTTTCCCCAACCAACCTCCCTCTAGAAAGGGTTCTTGCTGAAGACTATTTAGTAATTTGCTTTTGTGTCAAATTTTGGCTGTTTTTTCCTTGATTCTAATGTAGCACGAATCCAACCGTCTCTGTTTGTAGGTCCGCAGACTGATCCAGCAGCGTCTGTAACGAGCTTGACGCATCTCTCTACGGCTTGTGTATGATATGGAAACTGAAATAATTCTGAATGAAGAGTAGTACCATGTTTGATGCATGATTCAATATCATCAAGAGAAACTCCTTTGGTTATCGGTGGTTCTGCTATCTGAAAATCTTGCCACATAATGAGATCTGTATAGTCTTTGGCATAAAAATTTATTTCTGGCACCTTAAAATACCTGATAACATCTGTTTCTTGAATGCATGCCCTTGCTTTTATGATACGCCTAAATCCTAACTGATGCACATGCTCCCTTTCATCAGCTATCATTGCAATGAGAATGTTTTCTTGATTTGCGTAATATGCATTTCGCTGAATGACTGAGTCATGTACTCTCCTAAGCTCTTCACGGAGATACCGGCTTCTTGCAATCATATGCCACATATGTTTAGCACCATATTGGCATAATGGTTTACGCTTTATCTGAAACCACATTTGTGCGTATACCCTAACAATGAAAGTAGCTAATTCTTGTAAATTGCCTGAAGGATTCTCTGTGCTTGCATATAACTGCAGAGTCCTGTTTGCTGTGGTGAGCCACCTTGAATGTGATATATTGCCTGGACTCTTATGACTAAGACTCTTTGAGAATGTTCCACTTGATATAGCCTTGTGAATTTCAAGAAGGTATTTCTGGTCAGTACTTATGTCATCTACATCAACTTCACACATGTCCACTTGAATTTCAATGGGTTTGAAGTTAACTATGGGAAGCTTTTCACAGTCTGAAAGTGCTCGGCCAATTTCTCCTGAAAATGCTCTTGGTCCAGTAGTGGTACCATCCAAGTGATGAAACAGATGGCGCAATGGAAGTTCATTAAGGTGTAAAAGGCATATCAGCCACTGCAATGGCTTATTAAAGGCTTCTTCCAGTAATCTTATTGTGCCTCCAATACTACCAGTGTTAACCACTGTCGAATCACAGCCAACTGCAACGATGTTCCCTATATCAACATTCCTTTCTTTCAAGCAATTCACTAGCGCTGTGCAAATGTATTTAGCTTTGCCACTGGAAGGTGTCACATGTGCAAAGTACAGAGAGTGTGGTTCAGATATTATGCTGATATGCTCTTTGCGTTTGGTTCTTTGGTGGTTAGAGCCATCACTCTCCTGGACTTGAATCATTGTTTTATCCTTTCTGCCATCAAAGTATAATCCCGCATGGTTTTTGGCTCTCCTATCTGTTGTAGTTCCTTTCTCTGTTTTTGTCTTTCACGTCTTAGCTTACTTCTGTCTATAATATTCCCTTTGTCTTCGGGAGTAACAATTTTAAGATCTGCCAATACTGCAGAAGCAATAGCAGCCCCAGCTCTGTCCGACATTTTAAATCTATCACAAGTAATTGCTAATGAAGGCAGTGGCTCACGCATCTGTTGTTCTGATATTACATATTGAGTCGAGATTGTATCTTCCTCATTATCTTCAGATATCTCTTCTAGTTGTTGAAGTTCACTTGTCTCTGTTTCGATTTGTAAGTTGGACGTATTGGTTATAGCAGCACTAGTTGTTTGTGAGGATTCCAGACGTGCTTTTTCCATTTCCTTTCGATGTTCTCTTGCTTGTAATCGTCTTGTGTGTGCTATGTCAATGCTTCCTATCACCATTATTGTGCGTGTTCGTTGGTCATTTAAAAAATCCTGCTCTTTTGGAGGGACTTTCTTACTCTTTTCACATGAGCATCTCCTAAACTCCTTACATTTGCAGGTGCAGATGTCAAACAAAGTGCATTTTGAAGAGTTTTCAAATTCTTCAAGCTGATTTTTGTACTTAGGCTGATCCTTGCGTGACTTGTATGGCTTTAATAAGGACCTGTATTTATCATGGTACACTCGCATCATCTGTAAAACGCGTGTATGTGAAACTATTGGCAAAGAGGCCTTCTTCCAAATATTTTCTACCTTTTTGGAAACTGCCTCTGCTATTTCAGAAAATGAAGGCTCCTTGTTATTCATCTGCTCCTTCACTAAATGTTTTGTGAACAGGTATTCTTTCATAATGCAGTTATAAGTTGGTAGTTGCATATCACTCATCTCACAAGGTACTTCAAATATGGCACACTTCATGTGTTCTCTAGTGAAATGTTTATATTTAGTATTTGATGCCATAATATTTTTAAGAAAAATTCACAATCACAAAATATCCTGTAACATCAAAACATTATATAATTAATATATATAATATATTTTATAAGTATATATAATATATTATATAATATATAATATATTATATAAATAAACTAAAATTATATAATACATTATAACAAGCATTTTATAATAAAATCAATATTATCTCTATATAAATCACTTTAAAATAAAGTTTTATAATATTCCGATCATATTAAAAAACTCTCCGATCAACTGAGCGACTAGGCCTACTACCTAAGAAGACAAGTGTTAACACACTGTTCTAACGACTCACAGAAAGAAATTCCTTCACACCAAAATCCTCCCCCACAACCCTCCCCAAACCCTCCCCCACAACATTCAGTGTAGTCTCAACATGACTCAGTTACTCTAAATTGTGTTAAGTTCAGCTCTCTTGTGGCAGCTGAAGATATTAAGCATATGAAAAGATATTTTTACAAAACGAATTCCTATCATTTAAGAATCTTATTCAAACTATTAGATAATTCTAAGATAAAATTTTATAATAGTTTGACAAACCTAAAATAGAAGCATTTTTTTCATTTTTACACAAAATTGTGTTAACTTTAGCCCCCTGGTGGCAGCTGAAAATTTTAAACAAATGAACTCATATTTCGGCAGGCATATTTCGTCCACTAAATGCAACTTTTAATCACTATTAGAACTTCATACTAGAAAAAAAGTATTTTTCGCTCCACCCTAATGGTTAGTTAGTTTATTAACGCCGTTAGTTGGCTCTATTTCTGAGTCACATATTGTAAATAGCATGGATCTTATTGACACACTGAAGTTCCCTAATGACCCTAATTTCAAATTGGTAAGCTTCGATGTATGCTCGCTATTCACAAAAGTCCCTGTTGATGACCTACTTGATTTTTTAAAAGATAAGATCTCTGAATATTCATTCCCTGTTCAACACAACACTCTTATTGAGTTAATTAAGCTTTGTGTCAAAGATTGTAAATTTCAGTTTGAAAATAAATTTTATGCTATGTCGTTTGGATTCGCTATGGGAAATCCCCTTTCACCTGTACTAGCTAATTTATATATGGAATTTTTTGAAAGTAGAATTTTGCCTACGATTGTTAATTTTAACCTGGTTTGGTACAGGTATATAGATGATATTTTGTGCCTTTGGCCTAATAATTTGGATGTTGACTTATTTCTTGGTAGGCTCAACAATTTAGTCCCATCTATTAAGTTCACAGTTGAAAAAAAAATGATGGAAGCCTATCTTTTCTTGATCTAAAAATTTGGAGATGCTCTAATCAGTTCAAATATGAAGTCTACCGTAAGCCTACTAATAATAACTCTTATGTGCATTTTTATTCTGACCATCATCCTTCGATTAAATCCTCTATTTTCTCTGCTATGTTTCTTCGAGCATTGAGAGTTGTCAGTCCTGAATTTTTAGATTCCGAGTTATGCAATATCATGAATATTGGTACTAAATTATGTTATCCTATTTCATTTTTAGATAACTGTTTTAAAAAAGCCAAGAATAGGTATTATAAAAATGTAATTGTAAAGGAATTTCAGCGTAAAAATATTCTTAGCCTACCTTACCATGTTAATTTTCAATACCTTCCAACTGTACTTAAAGCAATTGGCATTAATGTAATCTTTAAGTATAATAATACTGTTAAATCACGCCTAATAAAGAATAGCCCTGATAATGTTGTTGGTTTTGTGTATTCGATCGGATGTACACAATGTAACTCAGTATATTTAGGCCAAACCGGTAAAACGTTAGATATTAGGGTAAAACAACATAAATATACTTGTAGAACAGCTAATAATTCCAATGCTTTATTTAACCATATGTATAGATGTAACCATAGCATCAAGTGGGATAGTTCTAAAGCGCTTGTTAAAAACAGAGATATAATAGAAAGAAATATTCTAGAATGTGCATTTATTCATTTTAAAAACAATTTCAATAACAGTGCGGGAATGTATAAAATTGACAATATCATGTTAAAATTTCTTTTGCCTCTCATTAACCCTTGTTAAGTATGTGCTAATTGTTTTGTTTTTCCTGTACGTTGTATATATCTATGGGCATCTCGCCTTTTATCTTCATTCCCTGACGAGGTGTAGCTCCGAATACACGAAAGGCCTTGGAATCGTTTTTCTTTTTCCTTGTGGGTTTCAGCATTCATTCATTTCACGTGTTTTATTGTGAAATTCATCCCATATATATATATATATATATTATATATATAGAGAGAGAGAGAGAGAGGTCAATCAGAGAAATTCCTTTCCTCGCCGTTCGCAGCGTCTGGGAATCATAAGGAATCGAAAAACACACGTGGTTTTCAAAGAGAGAGAAACAAAAGGACGCTTGTTTTTTTTCCCCAAAAGGCCCGCGAAAAGTTAGCGTCTTACGAGCCTATATAAGCCAGAGTTCACTGAAACTCGCCGTCACTCTGCCCGTTACTCCTCCTCGTGAATCTCCCCTTTCAAGTAGCGCCGTTCCGACCTCAGCCGGTCTCAGTCCTTCAAGCAACACCTCAACCATACACGAACGAATACACTCGAGGCGACTCTACAATTTCATCCTGCAAGAAGCTACATCACTGCTGTAGGCGTTTCCGTTGGCCCCCTTTTCAACAAGTCTCTACCGGCCCTCAACACTCATCCTCTTTCCGGTAAGGCCAGTCCACTGCGGGAGCAATCCTTCGAAGCCTAGGTCCGTAAACCTTCTAGTAGGTTACAAGCCACAGTCCTCACTTTGCTCTTCACTCATCCTTCACCACAATTCGATCGGCGCCCATTCAACAAGTACCTCAACAGGCCCTCAGCACATCCTCCTGCCGGTAGGCCTACAGTCTCCAAAGTCATCTACGGCGAAACGCAATACGGTCAAACTTCCCGTAGGTCCTCTACAGTCTCCAAAGTCATTTACGGCGAAACACAACACGGTCAAACTTCACGTAGGCCCTCTACAGTCTCCAATGTCATCTACGGCGAAACGCAATACGGTCAAGCCTTCACGTAGTTTTCTTCAGTCTCCAGAGTTATCCAGCATCACGGTAAGCCTCTTGTCGGCCCTCACTCGACCTACAGTGTTTTGTTACGTCGTGCTTCCACAAGTTCTGTCTAATCGCGTAGACCCTAAAAGTGTCTTCAATACCGTTTCAAACTAACTCTCCCGTTAAGACCGCAGTAGGCCTATTCAAGTGTACCAATACCGTAATTTTGTATCGTATCACTGTTATTGTGTCCATTCGCATAACTTACTTATTTTGCATCCGATTGTTTATGTGCTCCTTTATGAATTTCATTCTTACCGACCTAATTCATTTACTGTCCCAACCGTACTTGCATTATTTCAGTTATCAATAGGCTTTATTACTTTCGGTGTTCACCTCTGCATATCTCATTTAGTAGGGCAGCTAAACAAGTTGAAGTGGACAATCCGGACAAAAGCACCAAACTTTCCCTACTTGTATATTTTGGACCAACAATTAAAAATATCCCCGGAACCACCTTCAGAGACCATTACTTGGCCGCCATATTGGATTTCAAGATGGCCGCCATAGACAAAATGGAATTTCTGATATAAGTTTCAATAGAGAATTCCCTTGGCATGTTTGGCATCAAACTATATGTTTTTTGGCATGATCAGATCAATAAAACAACTTTTAAGCTGATCAGAAGTATGTTTACTGCAGAAATCACACTTCGTACAACATATACAGTGAAAATCGTGAATATTTTAACACAAAAACCATGTTCAAGAAAACCATGTTTAAGAAAAATCAACGAAACTATAACAATTGAAGATTTCACCCACCAAAAAGTAGACCTTTAGCTCTATAACTGAATGTGGGAGAGGAAAATTGGCAAAATATGTGCATTTTAAAAAATGAAATTCTACAAAGGTCAAAATGCTACCCTTTCATATTTGCACAATTTTCATGCATTATTCGTGGTTCTATAGAAAACTTGTATTAACAACATTTGTAGAGTAAGGGCAGGGCTATTAAATGGGCACCATAAAATGGAAATATCTTGGCATTTAGCATTGCAATGCCTACTGTCCCAACTCACCCCCTGTCCCGAACTGTCCCAACTCACCCCGCTCGACGCTATATGTTAAACTGCACAGTTGCAGCTACACAGTTCTGTACACTTCCACCTGGCCTTCTTGCAAGCACACCTGGTGCCACATCCACTCTTGCTCTTGCAGCCGCATTTGACCAATTCGCTGCAAGCTTTAGATGCTACTGGTCTTGTGGTCCAAACTGGTGTCCATGACTGGGACTCTTCGCTAAAGGTCCATCCCCATCCTTCAGGAGTTGGAAGATTCTGTTCACTTCTCTCACAGGTCGACCATATTCCTCCCTGGTATGTGACCCTCCTGGTGTGTTGGAGAAGAGCATCCTGAGTTGGTGGGATAGTCTCCATAGCTTTTCCCTTCTGACAGAACATGACCTTTCTTGCCTCATCTACACGTTCAATGTCACTGGTGTTGTCATAGAGGACAACTGTGTACCGTTCAAGAAGCTTGAAGTGGGGAGTTTCGGCGTCAACATCTGCAAATGGATTTCGTGCCATGAATGTGAATGCTTGTGTTACCTCAGGGTAATGGTGCCATGCTGCCCATGCCGTATTCTTGCCCCTTCCGTAAAAGGATGATGTTGTATCACATCCCGTGAAGCAGTGAAACAGTGGTAGGGATGTGCATCTCTCTTCACCCAAAGAGGCACAGATTGTGTTAATATGATGGTAAGTGAAGTTTTTCCCAGTGCCAAAACCAACCCAAATATTTACTTCAGATCTTATGGACGTCAAGTGATGGAATTTTCCTATTAGAATGACAATAACATCCGTGTCTACAGTTCTGATCATGCAGTTAATGTGCCCTTCCTTTATTGCATCTTGAAGATGAATGAACAGTCTAGTGTCTGCCTCCTCATGGTCGCATCTTGGCATTGTGCGGTCGGCCCCATTGATGATGACTTCAGGTCCTGATGTAATAACAACTTCTTTGTTGTTAGGAACTTCCATTGCAGCAACCTTGTCTGATAGGAAAGCGAACAGTTCTTGCTTGTTTCTAGAGTCTCGAAGGAAGTCATGCCAATTTAGGGGTAATTTGGTTTTTCCTTCAACCTTTCTTCTGATTCCTTTTCCCCGTTTTTCTCTGGTAGTCTCTTTTAAGGTGCTTGCAGTGTAGGTATCCCAGACGATGTCAATTCGCTGGCAAGTTTCTAACTGTTTGATGAGATAAGGGACGAATACACGATCTGCATACTCTTCAAAGTTGGTAACACCTGCAGTAGACAGCAAATGGACGATGGCAGCTCCATCAAGAAGTTTCACATCAAAAGGATCTGGAGGGTTGTCCTTGTTTTCAAATGTAATGATTTTCAGTAGGTCAGACTTTTTCCCAAACCGCAATTTCCCACCATCAGATAGGGAAGAAGGAAAGGGGTGATTCTCGTGTTGGAAGAATGCATCCATGTCACTATGCCGATGTTGCATAACAATATACAGATGAGAGAATAGAGCAACATCGTTCTTCAGTAGTTGGATTCCCCCAACATTCCGTACCTGAGATTTCGGCCGAGGACATCTGAAGAGGGCAAGCGAGTTCTTCTTGATCGGTGTATGAATTGACCTTGTACAATCTGTGACAACTTCTTTGTAGTATCGGCTATATTGCTCCTTACCCAAATCCTTTATAGTTCTCACTGTATGGACCACAGATTCATCCATGACATTCCTTGTGTCTAAGGCCAGTAACTCATTCCCATTATCACAAAATGGATTTCCCATATCACGGAAGACTTCAACGAGATTAGAAACATGATCCTTGAATCTTCTCTGTGTAGATAGTCCTTCTTCGTGGTGGAAGTTGTTGTCTTCAGTTTCTGGAAGGTTTTCGTCTTCATATTCAGTAATCAATCTGGCTTGTTCTGGCCCTGCTACCATCCACTTCTTGAATGCCACTGGATTCTCAGTCAGACCCACCGCGCCTCCTGAACCTTTGACTTTCTCATTGTTTTGTTCATGCGCTTGGTCTAAAGGCATGGCTGAGAATCTCTTCTTGGTCTTGTGTACTACCCAGTGTCCATTTCGTGAAAACTCATTCATAACTGGCTGAGGGAGATTCTTCATGTCCCGGATGTGGAGTGGAAGCCAACGTGCGTAATTCTGGTGGTCAAGAGCAAAGAACCAGGGAACTACTTTCTTCAAGCTTTCTACATACAATGGAAAGTCTCCTGCACGATGTGATCGTATGAATATGAGGCCGTCTATCTCCATCTGAAGAATTGTCTCCCAGTATTGGAATGTTGGACTGACCTGAACCATCTTCTTCTTCCACTCTTCCTTTGTCTTGTCATCATAGGGACCAACAGTTTCCATAAAGGCTTCATGCTGCAGCTTTGCCAATGTCAAAGCTGTTACCTGGTGAGCATGTCTGGTTCTTGTAAGATGAGAGGCTTTAAGAAATGAGTCAACAGTTCCTGCCGAAGCAATGCCTGCTTGTGTCAAGGCATTTGTCCACCCAGATCCCTCTAGATAATCTCCATACGTTCTCCACATGGCCATCTCTGTATGTAGACCTCCAAACATGACGATGACCTTGTCTTCTCCGTGGGTGTCTGGCCACTTCCACTGAATGAATTTACCAAGGGCATATAGGGGTGCATCGAATGCAACAACTGGTATTTGCCCGGGGTTAAGGAATTCAGTAGCAGACCGAACAACATTCATTCCATGCTTGATCATCGCTGGAGTAGCGGCCTTTTCATGGAATAAGGGAAGGAGGTAGGAAAGGGTTTTCATTTGATCTTCATCTTGTTCTTGCCTTGTAGCGTGGTATGCTGACCATGATATAACATCACCCTTCCCTATCGTGTCTTTCTCCAAGATCCTGAACGCTTCTTTCATCCACTCCTTTTCCTGGAAACATGCTTCATGGTAGTGTCCCTCAATAGGGTCAGACACATTAGACAACTTCAGGACTTCTACCTTGGTTTTGTCCATTGCAACAGCTGGTACAATTGAGTAGGACATGAGTAACTCCAAGTCCTTTGAACCTAGAGAAGGTAGCACAAGATCACCTTGTTTGGTTCCACAGTTTGAGACAGTTGGGAACTGAAACAGACTAATCCCTGTACCATGAAATGATCCAACGGCAGTTGTACTAGATGGGTTGTAATCCAGATTGTCAAGTGCCCCAACAATAAATGGTCCATGACGAAACTGAGCTGGTACAACCACTCCTTTGGTCTTGAAGTTCTGGCACACTGCTGTTGCAAGTTGGCTTTCGACTTGAAGAATTCGGTCATAACTCACACTGAGACCCAATTCATATAGTTGTGTAATTAATGATTTTGACCGAATTTCAGTATGAATTTTCAGACCAAGATACAGAGGCAATGGTGGTTCTCTTTCCAAAGAATGGCGAACCTTAGATGATGATGTATGCTTGTTCCTAAAATTAAAAAGGATAAGTTGCGAGACAGTGAGAGTTGCAGGGGAGTCTTCTGGTGTTTGGTCCTTCACGTCAGCACCATTTGTGATCATAGATATAAGGGTTTTCAAGGTTGTAGGTACCGATTCCTGTTGACAACCAGATGGAAAGGCACCTGCAAACTTGAATCCAGTAAAGTTGACGATTTCCTTGCGTATGATTCTAGCAGCTTTTGCAAGAATCATAGTATCTCCTTCAAAATTCTGTCTATTTGTCTCTCTGAGCATTTCCTGAATTCCCTGCTGAAAAACTAAGATTTTGTTCTTGCCATCACTCACTTCCTGGGCATATGGGAAATACTCCAGAATCTTCTCTCTGAATCGTCCTCTGTTCATTTCCTTATTAATACCTAAGTCCCGAAGTCTTTTTTGATACAGATCAAATAGCACAGAAAACTTCATTTGAAAGATTCCTTCTTCCACGCAATTTTCTACATGATTAACGACCTCAACTATTGCCTTTGCTTTCATCAAGTTTTCTTCATAGCCTTCTTCCTTGCTCTGTTTTTGTCTCAAAAGTGAGCGGTAACGGTTCCGATAAAATGTCAAGCATTGCAGATGATACTTGGCTTCAATGGCCATGAGATCACCACCTCCTATTCTAGACATTAGTTCTGTGTCACTGAGTTCTGTAGCCATCATTCGTAAATTGACGTCAGCGCCAAATGTACTGAATTCGTGAAGATGCCCATGTGTTTGTTGACAAAACACACAAGTTGCTTTGTCCATAGGATGCCGCTGAACCCGCTTCCCCGTAGATGAACTGGTTTCACCTTCATCCGCCCTTTCTCTCTTTTTTGTAGCCCTTTCAAGCTTTTCTTTACTAAATTTAACATGGCATGACTTGTGCCACACAGCTTTATTCTGAACCAGATCTTCAACAGTCACCTCTTCATTGAAAAGAAGAGGAACTGGTAGTCTTCCAAGATTCTTGAATGCGTTGACATTCTCCATAAATGTTGCATATGCTTCAGTTTTTTTACCACTCACAGCATTGAGTGGACATTTAAGAGTCTCACCTTTGCTCTCTTGACAAACCATGCATTTGCTCCAATCCATGTTCACAAATCACCTGCAAAACAGAAAAGCACATATTATATAGTTATATTATTAAATATTTTACATTAAATAAACATTTAAGGGTAATTCTGATTATTTTATAGCAATCCTGGCATCGAAATATGTAGGTTTAGGGACTATTTATTTACAATTACTCCTCACAATAGTTTGTTGATTTCTAGCTGGCAGCCATCTTGGATTTCCAAAATGGCAGCCAAGATAGGGTTGTGCGTCTTGGTTCCGGGGAAAAATTGGTAGCTAAGGTCCTGAACAACATTTGAGCCAAGTTTGGTGCTTTTGTCCAGAATGTCCACTTACTTCAAAAATCAGGATCTAAGCTACTGCACTAATTAGCCTACCTGAATTAATGTACTTACTTACGATTAGACTGTATAACCATTTTCTTAATGCTAATAATCAGTCATCTTTAGCATAGTGTAAATACCGTTATTGAATTGTTAATCACTGTGAACAAAGAATTGATTTATTTTCCTAATTAAACACAAAACAATAAAGTAATTTCTCTCTCCTTATTAAATATTGTTTGTTTGGCTGTAGATCAAGCTGGTAACCCTAATTATTCATTTCAATTTAATTCAGTAATTTTATTAAGCCTATTTTCTTAGCCACATCAAATTGGTGATCCGTAGGTCACTATATATATATATATATATATATATATACATTCAACTGCAAAGAACACGCAGTATAAATAACGTAAAGAACGACGCTTGTATAGGAGATATTCCGCGCAAGACGAGAGAGAGAGAACGGAACAAATGAAAAAATGAGGTAACCACCTGGGAATCGAACCCGGGATCTTCCGATTGCCGGTCAGACGCGATAACCATTACCCATGGACCTCACTCTTCCAAATGCCGTAATTCTTCTACATACTCGCAGAAACCAATGCCCCAAGGGGCACCTCCCGCATGCCGTAACATTATATACATTCAACTGCAAAGAACACGCAGTATAAATAACGTAAAGAACGACGCTTGTATAGGAGATATTCCGCGCAAGACGAGAGAGAGAGAACGGAACAAATGAAAAAATGAGGTAACCACCTGGGAATCGAACCCGGGATCTTCCGATTGCGAGTATGTAGAAGAATTACGGCATTTGGAAGAGTGAGGTCCATGGTGTAATGGTTATCGCGTCTGACCGGCAATCGGAAGATCCCGGGTTCGATTCCCAGGTGGTTACCTCATTTTTTTCATTTGTTCCGTTCTCTCTCTCTCGTCTTGCGCGGAATATCTCCTATACAAGCGTCGTTCTTTACGTTATTTATACTGCGTGTTCTTTGCAGTTGAATGTATATAATGTTACGGCATGCGGGAGGTGCCCCCTTGGGGCATTGGTTTCTGCGAGTATGTAGAAGAATTACGGCATTTGAAGAGTGAGGTCCATGGTGTAATGGTTATCGCGTCTGACCGGCAATCGGAAGATCCCGGGTTCGATTCCCAGGTGGTTACCTCATTTTTTCATTTGTTCCGTTCTCTCTCTCTCGTCTTGCGCGGATATCTCCTATACAAGCGTCGTTTTTACGTTATTTATACTGCGTGTTCTTTGCAGTTGAATGTAATAATGTTACGGCATGCGGGAGGTGCCCCCTTGGGGCATTGGTTTCTGCGAGTATGTAGAAGAATTACGGCATTTGGAAGAGTGAGGTCCATAGTGTAATGGTTATCGCGTCTGACCGGCAATCGGAAGATCCCGGGTTCGATTCCCAGGTGGTTACCTCATTTTTTCATTTGTTCCGTTCTCTCTCTCTCGTCTTGCGCGGAATATCTCCTATACAAGCGTCGTTCTTTACGATATATATATATATATATATATATATCTATATATTACAAAATTACCCTAATCAGGATTTGAAACCGGGACATCTTGAGTACGCGTTGCGAATGCTAATAGCACACTGCAATGAAGAAAAACCTAAAACAACCTGTCACATATTTCAACATCAAAGAAACGAATAACTCTTTTGCGTTCAGAGACGTTTTAATTCTGATTCAAGAGGTTCTGGGTTTGAATCTTGGTGAAGATAACATTGTCTTATATCATACAAAAATCATGCGTCTCATACGTGTTATTTCATTTATATATCATATATATATATATATGTTAAACACACAAACTCAGAATGGTCCCCTGAGAAATTTATATGTATATACACATATGTATGTACACATATATATGTATATATATATATATATATGCACACTATATCAGGGTTGGGTCAATTAAGTTAATTTTTTTGCCGATTAACCGATTAAGTTAATTAATTTAACTTTACTTAAATTTAAAAAAAAAATTAACTTAACTTAATTGAAATATCTCCAAATTAACTGATTAACTTCATTTAATTTTCAATTAATTTTCCTATAAAAATACCGTTTTCTAATACGGTAAAAGATGAAATGTTTGAGAACCTCATCGTCTGTAAAGTTAGCAAGCATGTTTAATTTGTAAGTGAAGTATATATTTTGTGTCTAATTTGACTATTATTGGTAAGGATCTGGATTATGTTCAGTGTCAATAGTGTACATATATAAACATACAGTTTTAGAAAACAATTTTTATTAATTCATTTTACCTTCATTTTTACAATGGAAAACTATTATATGTCCTAAAGTTGAGACTTGTTGAGAAAAGTTGAGTTGAGACATAACAAATTTAATTTATTTATAAGAACAGAAAAATAATAAACGCTTATAGAAAAAAATTATCTTTATGTCTTGCCCTGTATAATATACAAAAAATAATATAATTTATCAAACATTGACAACCACGCATACAAGGTGATCCCACATAATTACAGGTTTATCATTAACCTTGATTAGTTATATAATTGATGATTCTACAGACTACTTCCAAGAAAGAAAACGTTAATTACTTAATTGATAACTTTCAAAATTATCTTAACTAGTTAATTTTGGAAGTTATCGACCCAACCATATATATATATATATATATATATATATATATATATATATATATGCACAGAAAATCAGACCTATATTTTTCCAAACGAATGAAGTTTTGGATGCAAAAAATTAAATAATAACCAACATGGATTCCGATCAGGAAGAGCGTGCCAATCACAACTAGTAGAACACTCAAACAACATCACTGATGCCCTCGAAAACAATGAAAACAGTGATGTGATATACACAGACTTTGCCAAGGCGTTGGACGTGTGACCATGGAATCAATGCACGGTAAACTGAAATATACATTATGGGAGTAGCAGGAAAAGTGGGAAAATGTTTATATAATTTCCTTACTGTGCGGGAGCAAGTCATTACAGTCCATGGAATATCTTCATCAGAATCAAAGTTTCGTAGCTCAGACCACAAGGAACAGTATTAGCTCCATTACTATTCATAATCATGCTAACTGATATAGATGGTGAAGTTACCATTAATAGCACAGTAACATCCATAGCTGATGACACAAAAATTAGTGGGAAAATAGGAAACGCAGAGAATTTCTACAAACGGACACAAGCAGAATTTACAGTTGAAAGCAACAATATGAAATTTAACACTGAGAAATTTCATGTGTTAAGATACTGAAGACGTGAGGAACTAAACCATTGAATACTCGGACTCAAATGGAAACTGAAGCAAAAGATTTAGGATTTATAATGACCGATGACAACAAGTTTGAGACACAAAATAAGATAGCAGTAAACCTTTAAGAGAAGAGACAGGAATATAATGATTCCTCTGCTGAAAACACTGGTAATACCGAAGCTGGAGTATTGCTCAGTCTTAACATCACCATATAAATAAGAAGACATTAGTCAACTAGAATGGATTCAGAGAAACTTTGCAGCCAAGATCAATGGATGCAAATAACTAAATTACTGGGAAAGGTTACATGAATTGAATTTATACTTGCTGGAAAGAGAAAGAGAAATGCACTGTTATTTACACATGGAAAATAATGAAGAAACTAGTCCCTAATCTAAATTTGAAGTATATAACCATTCAAACAACAGTGGAAAATATGAAAGAAAGAATGTGTTGTGTTCCTAAACTATAGGCTAGACGGTGAACACCCTCAACGCTGAAGGAAAATAGTTTTGGTGTCAGCTGCCCAATTTTATTACGGAATACAAATGGTGTAGCTGTGGAAGTCTTCAAAAGAAGACGATATCTGTCTCAGAACAATTACACATGAACCTGTTGTACATGGCTGTATGAAATGGAGAGCGCAAGAAGCCATCGCTCTACTTTACCAGCTCAACTTGAGATGTGGGACAAAAAGCTTGACCTTCATGAAATGAAGAATCAGAGCACGAACCCCTGTAAGGTAAGGTAAGGTAATGTAAATTAAGTAAAATAAAATTCGCTGCTCAACACCCCTGCGGGCGTTTGCGGGCGGTAATGCGGTTCGACGCGAGTGGGTTTCGTAACACGGTGTGGGTGGGTTACGCAGCGCCATTAAAGGACAAGAGGTAGTGCATAACGGAACGGTCACGAAACGCTTAAATAACCCCCTAAGTATATATATGTTAAACATACAGTATGATGCTATAACGTATTGTATATGATTCATAAAAATAATGAAATGAATGAATAAATAAAAAATTAAAATTCTACCAATATCCTCCCTTTGTGGACGTGGGGGATGCCCAATTCTCACAAGTGATAATCAGATACGTTGACTAATCTTGTTCGATAAGCGAAATAATCTGCCTAATTCTACCTGATAAAGACGTGACATCAAAATTTTTCGGCTGCCTTTTCCTTAACCTTCCACATTCCCCCTTCGATGACATCATCAATCACACGCACGACTGGGTATTTACCTACAACTAATTTAAATATAAATTATATAAAATGTAAATTATAAATAACTTATTCAACGAAAATTGTTTCACATATTTAAATTGTTAAATTAAAAGGGAATATATATATATATATATATATATGATAGACACAGACCTTGCATGGAAAAAGGAAGTCTTCTGGGAAAATTAAATCCACTATAGTCCGAATAAGTAATGGTAAATGACAAACACTACCTATAGTTTTTCTTTTTCATGATGTTAGCCCGACGTGGGCAACGGGTCACTCACAAAAAGGCCTCAAAAATATAGCTACCCTCACCAGCTATCTGCAAAGCAGACCCTCAATATAAGCAAAAGACTCGTTGCATTCGCGTCGGATTGAATACATCAAAGAAAAACGGGTAACTATTGTATTTTTATCCAAAAACCAAAACTTAGACCTCAACTGGCAAAATTGAACGTCCACTTTTCAAGGCACATAACATGTCCATTTCATGATGGGATTGAACTCAGAATGTTCCCCTGAGGTTTTTTTCATGATACAAATTGACCGTGCATGGAACAAGGAACTCTTCTGGGAAAATTAAATCCACTATAGTCCGAATAAGTAATGGTAAATGACAAACACTATAGCAGTGGTTCCCAACCTTTTTTGCGCCATGCCCGACCTCGACACCTCAAAAAATTTGATGCCCCCCATTAATATAAAAACAAATTTGGTGTTGAAAAGGTATTTAAAATTTACAATAATGAGTACATTTAATATGAGTTACCATACATTCAATATGAGTAAATAAATTTGAGGTTGAAGCTAACTAAATTATTACCTTGAAATAAAATTTCTCAGTTGAAAAGTTATAATTTTAAATTTCAATAATATGAGTACATTCAATATGAGTTACATTAAATATGAGTCAAGAAACTTGAGATTGAAGCTAACTATATTATTTCCTTGAAATAAAACTTCTCAGTTGAAAAGTTGCAATTTTAAATTCACAAAAAAGTAATTTAATCAATAATACCACTTTAAATTCACAATATTAGGTAAAAATACAGCAAATTCAAAGTTTGATAATCTCAAGTTAGTGAGATCCTTGAGCTTGATGTTTACAAATGGTTTTGATTTCAGGCACTACTTAGTTAGCTTCAGTCTTAAGTCTCCTCGTTTTGTGATATCCAGTCGGTTTCTTTTTTTTCTGTAGTAAGTCACTTACAGCACTAAAACCACATTCCACCAAAATGAAGATGGGAATGGTAACAGTAGCTCTCTCGCCAAACGAGTTGAATTTGGGTATTTAGTCTTGGTCTCATCACAGAGCCACATCATGGTTCCTTTTACTTTGAATATAGTTTTAACAGACTCATCATTTTGTATTTCAGTCAGTTCTTCTTGGTACTTCATGCCCACTTCAGATATGTTATTGAAATTTTAAAATATATTTACTTATAAAAATTATTATGTATAAATTTCATTTTATTGTAGCATTTTCAAATTGCCCCCCTGTGGGGCGTGCGCCCCACGTTGGGAACCACTGCACTATAGTTTTTCTTTTGATCCTCTCTCAAAGCTGGATCCTATCTGCTTTGCAGATAGCTGGTGAGGGAAGATATATTTTTGGGGCCTCTTTGCGAAAGACCCGTTGCCCATGTCGGGCTAACATCATGAAAAAGAAAAAACTATAGTGTTTGTTATTTACCATTACTTATTCGGACTATAGTGGATTTAATTTTTCCAGAAGAGTTCCTTGTTCCATGTACGATCTGTGTGTATCATGAGAAAACCTCAGGAGACCATTCTGAGTTTAATGTCATATATATATATATATATATATATATATATATATATATATATATATAAGGATAAAAAGGATGCTTAACGCCCCCGTCAAAATTACGGAGATTTAATATCAAATGTTTCGGAAGTCAAACTCCCATCATCAGTGGTATGTTTAATTTGTTCGCAGAAGTATAGTCATTGAACTTCTGCTTTATATATATATATATATATATATATATATATATATATATATATATATATATATATCAGGGATGGGAAACTGAATCGAACTGGAATCGATAAACTGATAAAACCGATATTATTTTATGAACTGAAATTAAAAAAAACTCGAACTGAAAAAAATTCTGACAACTAAAATCGAAATTCGAACTGAAATTGAAAAACAATTAAAAACTGAAATCTGAATTCGAATAGATTAAAAATAACAGTTTTGCGTTTCAGTTTTGAGGAGCATTTGGGTTGCAAAAAAATACAAATAACGTGAATTATTTTCCTTTTTTTGCGACTTAACATTTGTATGGATTAAAAATATCCATTTATCCTTTAATTCGATGGAGAAAATAACGCGGCTGGAAAGTACTAGAGACAATGGTTTTAAAAATGAAAGAAAAAAAATTAGGGAGGAAAATTTTTATCCCATATCAAAATACTTTTCAATAATGACTGTGCTCCTTTCATTGACTTAAGTTTAATCACTTCATAAGGACGCCTTCAGTTTTTTCTGACCATTAAATTTTTCAGTTCGATAATAGCTATACTATCTAGATCTACATAAGTATGTGAGATAATCCGTGGAAATGATCAAACTTCAACTCAAATGTTAATCCTTTAGATTAAAAAAAACTGGAATTTAAATTTAAATTGAATTTCAATTCAAAAATATAAAACTTGAATCGAAAAATAAACTCAAATCGAAAAAAAATTAAACACTTAAATCGAAACTGAAATCGATATTTTTGCAAACTTAAACTGAAATCGAAAACTGGACTTAAAAATGTATCAGTTTTCCATCCCTGATATATATATATATATATCAGGGGTGAAAAACTGATATATATATATATACATAGGGTGTTTATAAAGTCCGTATCTATTTCCGTGAAAACGTAGCAAAAAGGGTAAAATTCAGTAACAATATAATAGAAGGCATACATTTAATGAATACTTAAGCATATGATTCTACATTAGCACCATCAGAATCTTAGTATCTCTACAGAGTTCGAATCTGTTAGCAGCATTGCGGAACACATTTTGGAGCATGACAGGGGTACGAGCACGTAAATCTTGCAGATCTGTAACCCTCATTTGATAGACGTTTGATTTGATAAAGCCCCATGCAAAGAAATCCATGGGCGTTAGGTCAGGAGATCGAGCCGCCCAGGGTCTGTTGCCTCCACGTCCGATCCACCGATTTGGAATCATTCATTTAAGCACTCTCGAACAATGTTTGCGTAATGACAAGGTGCCCCATCTTGTTGAAAGACGACGGTGTTTAAAATGCCATTTGAATGAAACTGGAACATTTACGTGCTCGTATTGTAACAGCAGTTACAAAAATAACTCCCTGTCATGCTCCAGAATGTGTTCCGCAATGCTGCTGACAGATTCGAAGTCTGTAGAGATACTGATGGTGGTCATGTAGAATCATATGCTAAAGTATTCATTAAATGCATGCCTTCTATTATATTTTGAATTTTACCCTTTTTGCTACGTTTTCACGGAAATAGATAGGGACTTTATAAACACCCTATATATATATATATATATATATATATATATATATATATATATATATATATGTTAAACACAGACCGTGCATGGAACAAGGAACTCTTCTGGGAAATTACATCCACTATAGTTCGAATAAGTAATGATAAATGACAAATACTATAGTTTTTTTCTTTTTCATGATGGAAAGCCCACGTTGGGCTTTCCATCATGAAAAAGAAAAAACTATAGTATTTGTCATTTATCATTACTTATTCGAACTATAGTGGATGTAATTTCCCAGAAGAGTTCCTTGTTCCATGAACGGTCTGTGTTTAACATATAAGTTTCTCAGGGGACCATTCTGAGTTTGTATATATATATATATATATGTAAGGACTCCATAATTCTCAGGCCTGTTTCATTTCGCAAAGTGGTTAAAGTTAAAACTTTAGTTAACTACTTTGGAAAATAAAACAGACTCAAGAATTATGGAGTCCTTATATACAGGGTGTAACAAAAGTTCGTTCTCATAGGGAAATATCATATAGTAGGATTGATCGTGATGAGTTTGTATGTATTATGTGGCAACACTGTTAGGTTATTGGCAATTTGACCCCACTTGACTTCTTCTTGTGAGACCACTTAAAGTCCGTTGTTTATGAGTCAAGACCTCGAACGATCCAGCAGTTAAAAAAAAAAAATTACAGATCAGCTTAACAGAATTGGTGCGGAAACACCTCAGAACGAAACAGCTTACGAAGACGAATAGAAATGTGTGAACGGCTACATGGAATGCATTTTGAACATGTACTGGATTAATTGGTAAGTTGATTGTTTTGTTTGTAATGTATAGTTAAAAGTATTTTCTCGTTCACTTCTGTTATATCTTATTTCCGTATGAGAACGGACTTTTGTTACACTTGTATATATGTTACACGGAATCTGTGTAACTAGGGATTTCATAAAATGTCTAAAATGTTCAAGGATTTCATATAAAGTTAAGTTGTGATATTTTTGTTAAACCTACGGAAAAATTATTGACTGCCCGGTTATTTGAGTGCCCGGTTAGGTCAACTTTACGACCTTGACGATTTGTTAGGTTAACTCGTGAGATTTTCGTTAAAACTAACGAAAATATCACGACTTAACCATATATGAAATCCCTGAACATTTTAAGGATTTCACGAAATCCTAGTTACACAAATTCCCTGTAACAGTCTAGATAAAGCTGAAATTAAATGACTATAGTTCTGCGTACAAATTAAACATACCACCGATGATAGGAGTTTGACTTCCGAAACGTCTGATATTAAATCTTCTTAATGTTGACGTGGGTGTTGATCATCCTTTTCATCCTTAAATGCCGGTTCTAGGAACACCCCTTTCTCTGCAGTATTATATATATATATATATATATATATATTAGTGATGGATCGAATAACCGCAACCGTAACCGCAACCGCCGTTCCATAAGTGCGGTTGCGGTTGTAAAAGCTTAGTTAATTTTAATTTTAGGTTAATTAGAAATATTTCTTTTTTTAAAAAGAAAATGATGGGTCTCCTTATGCGTGCTTAAACGTGACGTCATACGGCTGCCGTAGTAAAATTGGTTTAAACGATGATCCTCTTCAGTGGTGGAAAGATAACGAACTAAAATACAAAGAACTTGGCTGTATTGCAAGAACATATCTTGCTTGCCCTTCAAGTAGCATTCCAAGCGAGCAGCTCTTCAGTGGAGCGGGAACGTTGTACGATGAGAGGCGTTGCCGCTTGAAAGGTGAAAATGCAGCAAAAATATTATTCTTGAAATTCACACTGCCTGTCATTAAGTTTGACATCAGTTTTTCAAATTAATAATAATCCATAACTTTCCAATGGGTGGAGGCTGGGGAAAGTGGTAGGTGGGATGAACAGTGCGATGGGTCCTCGTCCCTCATCCTGGTAACACACTTAGTGCAAAATATGGTTTTAATTAATTTGACCTATTCTTTCATAATAGCTATATAAGTTTAGAATATACTTCATTTAAATAGTATTTATTTAGTAAATACCTTATGTTGAACACAAGTTTTGCAACACACAAATAGCGGTAGCGGTGTATTGCAAAACTTGTGTTCAACATAAGGTATTTACTAAATAAATACTATTTAGTATATATTATGTACCAAGTGTGGCTAAATCGCACTATAGTGGCTAAATCCAGTTAATAATTACGCATTTTTCCTAGTATATGATAACCGCAACCGCAACCGCGGTCGGAAAAAATTCGACAACCGCAAACACAACCGCAACCGCGGTTGTGAAAAACCGACCACTCGATCCATCACTAATATATATATATATATATATGAGAATGAACTCAGAATGGTTCCCTGAGTTTTTTTATGATACACACAGACCGTGCATGGAACAAAGAACTCTTCTGGAATAATTAAATCCACTATAGTCCGAATAAGTAATGGTAAATACCATAGTTTTTCTTTTTCATGATGCAAGCCCGACGTGGGCAACGAGTCTCTCACAAAGAGGTCCCATAAATATAACTTCCCTCATCAGTTATCTGCAAAGCAGACAGGATCCAGCTTTGGGACATGGACCTAGGGTTTAAATCAGCCTAGCCCCACTACATTTAGAACCTCAATATAAGCAAAAGACTCGTTGCATTCACGTCGGATTGAATAAATCAAAGAAAAAGGGGTAACTATTATATTTTTAGCCAAAACCAAAACTTAAACCTCAACTGGCAGAATTGAGCGTCCACTTTGTGTATCATAAAAAAACTCAGGGAACCATTCTGAGTTCATTCCCATCATGAAACGGACATGTTATGTGCCTTGAAAAGTGAACGCTCAATTCTGCCAGTTGAGGTTTAAGTTTTGGTTTTGGCTAAAAATATAATAGTTACCCCTTTTTATTTGATTTACTCAATCCGACGTGAAAGCAACGAGTCTTTTGCTTATATTGAGGTTCTAAATGTAGTGGGGCTAGGTTGCTTTAAACCCTAGGTCCATGTCCCAAAGCTGGATCCTGTCTGCTTTGCAGATAACTGGTGAGGAAAGTTATATTTATGGGACCTTTTTGCGAGGGGCTCGTTGCCCACGTCGGGCTTGCATCATGAAAAAGAAAAACTATGGTATTTGTCATTTACCATTACTTATTCGGACTATAGTGGATTTAATTATCCCAGAAGAGTTCCTTGTTCCATGCACGGTATGTGTGTATCATATATATATATATATATATATCATGAGCAAAGGTTTTCGGAAGGAAACACCCTTCTTCGGTCAGTCCCAGAGAAAAACTAGAAAATTAATTAAAGAACGCGAAATAGTGACTAATTACACTGGTTAACAAAACAGAACTTTTTTTCTGGTTCAAGTACTACAATACCTTTTTTTTTTTACCAATATTTGGGTGCTGATTACGAATATGACAACATGATAATAAAACCCACTCTAATAGACAGAGTTTATTTCCACAACAGTTTCGATGCCCACTAGCATCCTGTTCGGGTGGATACAGAAAAACAATTTGTGCGAAATGTGCGAATTTCTTAAAGGCTCTGGACTGTTTTCCCTCTTGTTTTTGGTTCATTTGTTTTTCTGTATCCACCCGAAGACGATGCTAGTGGCCATCGAAACTGTTGTGGAAATAAACTCTGTCTATTAGAATGGGTTTTTATTATCATATTGTGACTTTCACGTAGAAAAAGTGAAGTTTTTTTGCATGAATATAACAAAGTTTTTGCTGTATCAGGTCACAATTTTTGGAATTCTGACCCCCATACAGGGGAAATTTTGCACATATAGTCCAAAATTTGACTTATTACGAAAAGATTCTTATGCATTTTCAGAGCATTTCAGTTACTATTTATTTAAAATGGAACAAATTACACTGTAAATTTCATTACATGTATATTTCACAATGATTATACACTGGATGTTCAGAAATGAGTTTTTTTAGGATTTTTGTTTGAATTTAGCACCTGGTTTATCTCTTCTCAACATTCAGCAAGTCAGCCATCATGTGAGGATCCCATCGCCCCTTAAAGTTTTCTTCCATCTTTGATATATCCTGGTTGGATCTTTCTCCGTGCTTATCAGACACATCAAGATTTTCAGGGAAAAAAATCAAGATGACTGTGCAAAAAGTGTATCTTTAGGGACATACGAGCTTCTAGGTCTTTATAAACATCTAGAAGTTCTTGGATGAGTATTTTATAGTTGCCAGCCTTATGACTGCCAAGAAAATTCTGGCACACACTCTTGAAGGAATTCCAAGCACATAATACATTTTGTTCAAGGTGTTCCAGAAATTCATCATCATTTAGAAGAGTTCTTATCTGAGGCCCAATGAAAATTTCAATTTAGAATCAGTAATACTGGGGAATTTGTCACGTAAATACTAAAATCCACGACAGTCTTTGTTCAGGGCCTTCACATAATTTTTCACGAGACCGAGCTTTATGTGAAGTGATAGTCGATATATCTTTTTTTTGGATCAACCAATGGTTGATACTTCACACTGTGCTGTCCAGGAACGAAAGTTTCACGAGGAGTCAAGTCACTTTTGATGTAATGTTGTTGTGTAGCCCTGCTGTTCCACAAGCAAAGAAAGCAGCAATATTTCGTGAACCCACTTTGCATGCCAAGAAGTATTCCAATCACTTTCAAATCACCACAGATACTCCACTGGTAGTTTTCATAACTAACAACATTAAGAAGAATCACCATGTTTTCATATGACTCTTTCAGGTGAACCGTTTTTAAACTGCGCTTAGATGAATCAATAAAAAAGACGCCACTGTCTGGGAACATGCTGTATATCAAAGAATGAAAATAGATCTTCGATATCAGAGCAGAAGTATAAATGAATAGTATACCCGCAAAAAGTTAGAGTGCAAATCAATTGCATGCAGGGTGATCAATACTGGTCGAAGGGGGGTGTTAAACCCTCCAAGGGGGAAGAGTGGGTTTAGACCCTCCAAGGGAGAGAGGGAGTTATGTCATGCCCACAAAAGATATATATATATATATTATGAATTGTATGTGTATATATGTAGGTGAGTATGCATGTATGTGTGTATGTTTGTATATATGCATAGGAAAAAGTAAAACAAAACTTCTTTAATTAAGACGTGTATACATGAAGAGGGCCTGGACTAGACCCTTCAAAGGCGGAGTGGGTAACCCAACCTAACAAGGGTAATAAAACACAAGAAGAGGAGAGTTACAAGGAGTTACAAGGAAAAGTAGTACCTCAAAAGGACTTGCGGCCCATACCGCCATACCGAGGAGGTACCAATGGCATCGGGTGCCAGGGAAAAATTCATAGATCCTCAAATAGTGTGCAAGATTCGGTGCAACCTTTTCTTGAACAGATCCACAGAGGAACTGTTCACAACTTCTGAAGGTAGCCTGTTCCACGTGTCACAGATCTTATACTAAACCGTTTCAAATCCAACTTCCAATCATTACACTGGTCTGCATGATTTTAAAGGTCAAGGATATGTTTGTTGTTCTTAGGTCAGTTTCTCACGCTGATTCCGAAAATCGCATCCAGTTTTCTCAATCAGGTCAACTTTTCGAAATATAAACACTTTCTAGAAATTCTCATTTCCCGTTTTATTGGTAGGTGAGCGATACATGTAGTAGCATATGTCGACTGGTATATACATACAGGCTTTACAGGCTGTTCTTATAGATCTCAAGAAGGGTACAGCACACTATAATAGGCTAATCAGGGATGAATGGCCTCTTCAGGGACTTCCGCTTGTGCCGGGCAGATACCACATCCCTCTTCAGGCACCAGCAGTAGTCGGCCAGCATATCTAAAAAACCTGACCTGATTGAGAAGAATGGATTACATTTCTGAATTCAGCGTGCGAAACTGATCCTAAATCAGTTGAAAAACCTCTGACCTTTGAAAAAAAGATTTGAAACGCAGGCCAGTGTTATTGCGAGTTGGGTTATCATTTAAACTAAACATGCTTCTAAAACCGACATTGTTGAACCCGCGTAAGAACTTGAAAACCTCGATGAGTTGACCGCGCAGCCTCCGAGTTTCCAGTGAAAACAAATTCAGGGCGCGTAAGCGTCGATTGTAGCCCATATGCCTAACGGAAGAGATTAACTTTGTGGCTCTCGCCTGGACTCGCTCCAGTCTGTCAATATCTTTCCTGAGGGTGGGCGACCAGAACTGCACAGCATACTCCAGGTGCGGCCGAACCAGAGAATTGTACAGAGAGAGCACAATCTCCTTGTTCCGAAATCGAAATTGCCTCCTGATATAACCCAACAACTTCTGGGCTTTCTTTTCCACCTCTACGCACTGTTTGGTAAACTTAAGGTCGCTGCTAATTAGCACACCCAAGTCCTTTTCCAAATCATTCGCCTCGATATTACTCCCCAACATGGAGTAGTCCGACTTGGGATTGGCGTAGCCAATGTGCATCACCTTGCATTTATCCAAGTTAAACGGCATTTGCCATTTTTCGGACCACTCTCCTATCCTACCTAGGTCCGCACGCAGTTGCTCGATCGCCTCGGGCGTCCCAACATTGGCCCCAAGCTTGGTGTCATCAGCGAATTTAGCGATCCTACTGACGATACCAGCGTCGATATCATTTATGTAAATGATAAACAACAGTGGCCCCAAAACGGAACCCAGAGGAACCCCGCTAGTAATCGAGGCCCAACCCGAACTAGCCCTTTAATTACAACCCTTCTGCCGGCTATTCTTCAGCCAGTTTTCAATCCAGCTACCTACTTCCCGACCGATACTCAGCGCGCGCACTTTGGCCATTAACCGGCGGTGAGGTACCTTATCAAAGGCTTTCTGAAAGTCGAGATAAAGTATATCAATCGCCCTACTCTTATCATACTCACTCAATATGACGTGGAAAAACTCGAGCAAGTTGTTGAGACACGACCTATGCCGTCTAAACCCATGTTGGGGGGTCCCCAAGCAGCTTGTAGGAATCCAAATGGTCAACGATCCTATCCGCTATTATCCCTTCTAATAATTTACCTACAACTGAAGTGAGACTAATGGGACGATAGTTCCCTCGACTTTCGTGATCCCCTTTCTTAAAGATAGGGGTCACATTGGCTTCCCTCCAGTCACTAGGCACCTGGCCCGTCTCCAACGATTTGTTGAAGACTGTAGCCAGGTGGGGAGCCACCTAGTCGCGCACCTCCCGCAACACTCTAGGGAGGAACTGGTCTGGCCCAGGAGCCTTAAACGCGCTCAGTTTGTCTATTCTATCGGCAACGACTGTCGCGGTACACCGAACACTATCCAGGCCAGCACCTTCGTGCCTGATGCCTGGATCGGGGATGACGCCGGTGTCCTCCCTGGTGAACACTCCCGCAAAGTACTCATTTAGCACATTAGCGATGTCCGCGTCGGAGGTCCGCAGAACGCCGTTGGTATCATGCTTCTAATGGGCTTTCTACTATTAACATAACTGAAGAACTCCTTGCCATCCTGAGTTCGGCATCCGGCTAGTTCTTCACCAACAATTCATAGCCGTATACAAATCAAGCCCAACAATTCATAGCCAGGAAAATTAATAGCGGCTTTAACTTAACCTTAAAAAGTTACTTAAATTACAGAAAGGGAGAAATAAATATAAAGATAAATTGAAAAATACTGACTATGAATTGTTGGCTGACATATAAAATTAAGAAGACGAATTTTATGTGACGTCATTGACGACCTTGAAACATAAATACAAAATGTTTGTATTTGTAAATTGTAACTTGTAAATTGTAAATCAGGACTACCTACGAAAAATACATTTTCCGTTTTAAGCGGAAAAACAAAATAAAACGGAAAATGCCCGGTTAGGTCAACTGAATGCCCGGTTAGGTCAACTGAATGCCCGGTTAGGTCAACTGAACGCCCGGTTAGGTCATCTGAACGCCCTTGATGATTGGTTAGGTTAAGTTGTGATATTTTCGTTAGTTTAAATGAAAATGACGAGAGCAAAAATACATAATAAACAGTATATATATATATAAAATTGTTGGGGATGAATTGTTGGGGATGAATTGTTGGGGATGAATTGTTGGGGATGAATTGCTGGCTATGAATTGTTGGGGATGAACTGTTGGCGAAGAATGTTCCGTAATCCCCTGAGTTCTTCGTTACGTTTCGCTAGTCTAACCTTCGCCTTCACTTCCCTGCACAGGCGGACATACGCATCAGTGTTCTCACGGGAACGATTGGCCTTCGCCCTCCTATACGCAGCTTTCTTATTTCGGATAGCCGAAGCGATGTCACGACTGAACCACTTAGGCTGCGTTGAAGCAGGGGTGATCGGTTTTGAGGGTATGGCAGCAGACTGCAGCACCATAAACTGGTCCCGGAATGCACTCCACACTTCCTCAACATCGCCATTTACCCCAAACCCCACCTCAACTACGCTATCCCGGAGGCCAACAAAGTCCGTCCGCCGTAGATCGAGCTTACTGCCTCTCGAGTTACTACGCTTCACCCGAGGGACGCACAGACGGAACCTAATCAGACCGTGATCACTCCCGCCCAACGATTCGTCAACGGTGAGGCCAGTGACGAGGTTGTCTTCGGTCGTGAATACTAAATCTAGAACGCTTTCGCCTCGTGTAGGCCCATTGACCCACTGAGTCAGGAAGTTCTCATCAGCAAAGTCAACTAGCCTCCTCCCTTCGGCATCAGCAGTCCTGTCTTCCCACTTTATGCCGCGACAGTTGAAGTCTCCTAAAACTAGACACACCCTGTCCCCTAGCAGGCTACGGAGTTCGGTGTACATGGCTGTATCCTCCTCTAGGAGGAGATGCGGAGGTCTGTACACCAAGATTAACATATAGTTCGTCCCTCCCAGGTTCAGATCGACGCCAAGCAGCTCCCGTTCTGATCTGAACTGGCAGTCAACCTGACTCAACGTGTCCCTGACGTATATTAGTGCCCCTCCCGCCTCCCCACTGGTGCGATCTTTGTGAAACATTCTATACCCAGGAATCTCGAACTCCCCAACGTAGTCCCTACGATCAGTATGAATCCAGGACTCGGTGATAGCAACGATATTCTGGTATTCTGATGCTAAGAGCGCCCGTAGCTCGCAAAACTTATTCCTAATCGACTTAGCATTAAAAAGCACTGCACAGAGGGAGCCTTCCCTATTCTGACCGCCCCCTAGCACGACCCGTTTCCCGAACAGCCAGGGCTGTCTGGAGTCGAAGAGCCCTTCACCAACGAGGGGGCAACTTCCGCAGGAGGCTGAGGTCCCTCCAACGGGGAAGGAGAGTCACCCACCTGTACATGGACGCACCCTTCAGTTGAAGGTACGTCCGCCACCGGCTCAACATCATCTCTCCCCGGTGGGGGCCGATCATCAATACCCGGGCTTGACCTCACCATACAGTATAGGTGCCGGTCAAGCAGCGCACCTAGCACACCTTTACCCTTGACATTGAGGTGGACACCATCCCTCTGATACAGGTCCCACCTACCAGAAAACGCGTCGAACGGGTCAAAAACCTCACGCCCAGCGGGACGCACAAATCTTGTCTTGTCTCGTTGATGCCAATGACCTTACTGAGCGCGTGGTCACTGGCATTCATCTGCGGTAAAATACCCATCAACAATCCCCTGTCTGTCTTAAGTTTTAGATCATCCACAAGAGACATGATCTCGGTGATGATCCCTTCTGTCGAACCTACCCTACCGCCTTTGAGGAACAGGTCGTTGCCACCAGTGTGGACAACGATCGCAGTCCTCCGACTAGCCACGCGCAGCTTCTCTAATTCTTTCCTTAAATGCGCCGTTCCCCGACCGGGTAAGCACCTTACCTTCCTCCTGTCTCAGTTTGCAAAAGCAAAGTACATCTCCTGGCCCCTGATCTGCGAGTCCTCAATCAAAACGGTGTCTTTCTCCTTCGCGCACAGGAGACTAAAGCGGTTGGAGGTCCTGACAGCGGCCACCGAGGTCTCAGGTCTCGGCTTCGAAGCCTTCTTGCCCGATACCTTTCGATACCCGTCGCCACCCATAGATTCAGCTGCACTTACACCACCAGACCCACCCCGACCGGCAACTACAGCCTTCGGTTTCTTTGGGCCATCAGTAGGCCCCTTCCCACCCTTTTTCTTTATCGGCCCCTTCCCACCCTTCTCTATCGGCCCCTTCTTTGCGCCCTCCCTTCCCTCCACCTTGCACCGCGGTTCCGTGCATTTCACGTGGGTCGCTGGCGATTCCTGACACTGATTAACGACCCTGGCCCCCGTTTGGACCTCTACCCTTTCTCCGCGGTCTCGAGCTCTGTCCAGTCCGCCGCTGGACCGCCTTTCCAGTGCGGCTATCCTATCAATGAGCTCCGGGTGCAGGTCGCAGCCGCGTCAGTGATCACCGCGCCTCCAACAGCCGATCTGGACGACTCGAGCCGCCGGACCCTCTCCTCTAGCTTCTTGTAAAACTGCATGAGTTCGCAAAAGCGGCACATGCTGGATCTTCTCGAAGCAAGCTTCTTTAAAGTTCGTCACCCACTGGTTTACTCCACACCTCGCGCATTCTGCCTTCAGTTTCTGCGGTCCAGTCATTGTAACTTTTTTTTTCGAACTCTGCATACACTGAATAAGATAAAGCGTTCTAGCAATGAAAACTATCAACAACGTTCTGACCAGTATATAAAAAGGAGGCTGGGGGTGAATTCTTCTCGCGGAAGCTGCATCCGCCTATTTGCAAGTGACGTTCATCCCATCCAGAAGACAACACCTCCTTCTCGCTGCTGCCGCACCGACCTAGGGTCTCCCCATGGCTGGACATCCCAAACGTGTCGCAGCTACCAACTGACAAACGCTCGCGACGCAGGCGTCACGGATTTCCCGCCAGGAGCGACAGCGAGATGCAGCTCCTTACTAAGTCTTACTAGTCACTCACAAGCGGCCAGACTCTTAGAATCCAGTGTTCAAGGGATATCCCACCAGACCCAGAGGCTACGCCAGAGACTTTCCGCTGGCCTGGCAGCCAGCAGGGCAGTAAAGCTCTCTCATCTAAGAGCAGTACAGCCAAGCACCATCAACTGGTTACCAAAGAACGATCGCAGGGGGCTGGTCAGGCCATTAAACATTAGGAATGGGATTAACGGGGCACTAGCCACACTCCATTCATCGCGCTCTTACGCCTGGGACACCTCCATCCCAGTCTTTCACGACCTAGGAGCGTTAAATGGTGTCATTTATAGAGGTTCCAAAGCCTCTCTTCCCACGCATGAGGTAGCAGTAGGGTCCTAATAGTAAATGAAGAGAAAAAGACTTAATACTAAAAGAATTTTTTTTTTTGCAGTCAGAAGAGAGCATCCTTAACCTAAGCTAAAAGGACAGAGTAGGGATGGGATGGGGTCCTAGTAACCCACGGGACAGGATTGTACAGTATAACAGACTTCACCTGCCTTCCCGAAAGAGAGAGAGAACCTAAAGGAACTGGCAGCCAATTTCTCTAGAATCCCACGACTTGGGACCGGAGGGCTGTCACACCCTAAGTATAAAGTTTATAACACCCAGAAGAAGTGTGTGTAACCTTCGTACCCCTTGCGGAGAGAGAGAGAGAGAGAGAGAGAGAGAGAGAGAGAATGTTCTCAAAGGCCTGCTCGGCGCATAATGGTGTCTTCAGCATCAGTCATTTGACATAAGATCCATCCAAGCGTATGACGTAATCGGCTGTCAGACAGTTTCTTCAGAGGATACAGGCGCCCCCGCCCCCCGCACACACTGTATCCTTTATATACACACACACGCTTCATTTCCATTAATATTTGTTTATATGGTGTAAAGGAAAAATCAAACACAACTACATTGTTCTGTCTATTTAATAAATATCATTCATCAAATACATTCTGTATATACGTGTGTGTGTGTACATTAGGTGCCAAACAGGGATAATACAGACATGATTTATTTAACGCATATATTTACATCCAACATAAAAATAACAATCAGTAGAAGAGAATTGCATATACACTAGTCGCAAAAAACAGGAATAATACACAATGGAGTTATTTAACACACATATATATATATATATATATATATATATGCATCAAAACAAAAAATAATAATACAGCTAGTACAGAAGAATTCTATATACAATAAAATCAGAATACACAACACTTTATATATATATATATATATATATATATATATATATATATACATTCAACTGCAAAGAACACGCAGTATAAATAACGTAAAGAACGACGCTTGTATAGGAGATATTCCGCGCAAGACGAGAGAGAAAACGGAACAAATGAAAAAATGAAGTAACCACCTGGGAATCGAACCCGGGATCTTCCGATTGCCGGTCAGACGCGATACCATTACACCATGGACTTCACTCTTCACTCTTCTATTTGGAAGAGTGAAGTCCTTGGTGTAATGGTATCGCGTCTGACCGGCAATCGGAAGATCCCGGGTTCGATTCCCAGGTGGTTACTTCATTTTTTCATTTGTTCCGTTTTCTCTCTCTCGTCTTGCGCGGAATATATATATATATATATATTTACAGAAAAAGAAGACGACGACTATAGAAGCAACAAAGATTAACTCAAAGGTTAACTCAAACGTTAACTCAAAGTGGCGATGACACAAAGATCAGTAGAAAACTAAGAAACCCAGAGGATATAGGATCTCTCCAAACAGACATGAACAGAATCTACAAGTGGACGGAAGACAACAATATGAAGTTTAATACTGAGAAATTTCAACTCTTACGGTACGGAAAAAGGGAGGACTTGAAATCCATGGGTATATCTGATAATCTAACAAGTATCTGAAATATTAAGAGCTCGGTACGAATCACCTTTCAGTATCCCAAAAACTGACAAACTAATATGCGATAGAAACGCTTTCTTTGAAAAAGAACTACAAGGGGAAAGTATAACGGACTTCGACTTTACGACAGATGATATTACACAAGCTATATGGAGACTAAAGGCACACTCAGCGGCAGGACCGGACAAATGGAATGTCACACTAATCAAAAACTGCAAGAATGCAATCGCTGAGCCCCTATATTGGATATGGAGACGATCACCAGACACGGGAGAAATACCGGGCATCCTCAAGAGCGCGAGCATAGTCCCAGTATATAAAGGAGGAGATTGATCCGAAGCCAAAAACTATAGGCCAGTGTCGCTTACATCTCATCTCACTAAAATATTTGAAAAAATAGTTAGACAGAAAATCTATGACCTTTTGGAAACTCAAAAAACACTACTGAACCAGTGAACAACATTATTGATGCACTTGAAAGTAATGAAAATGATGATGTAATATACACAGACTTTGCCAAAGCGTTCGACAAGTTTGACCATGAAATCATAATACAAAAACTGAAATATATGGAATAACAGGAAAAGTAGGGAAATGGATATATAATTTCCTTAGTGAGAGGCGGCAAGTCGTTACAGTACAAGGAATATCTTCCTCAGAATCAGATGTCTTCAGCTCATACCACAAGGAACAGTATTAACTCCACTACTCTTCATAATCATGCTAACTGACATAGATGAGGACGTTACCAGAGACAGCACAGTAACATCCTTTGCCGATGACACAAAGATCAGTAGAAAACTAAGAAACCCAGAGGATATAGGATCTCTACAAACAGACATGAACAGAATCTACAAGTGGACGGAAGACAACAATATGAAGTTTAACACTGAGAAATTTCAACTCTTACTGTACGGAAAAAGGGAGGACTTGAAATCCATGGGTATATAATGGAGGGGAAATTCCTAGAAATTCTAAAGCAAAAGATTTAGGAGATGTAATGACTGATGATGCGAAATTTGAAATACAAAATAAGATAGCAGTAAACAGAGCAAAGAGAATAACTGGGAAGATACTGAGAACCTTTAAACGAAGGGATAGGAATATAATGATTCCTCTACTGAAAACCCTGATCATACCCAAATTGGAATACTGCTCGGTCCTAACATGCCCACATGAAAAAGAAAACATTAGTCAGTTAGGAGGGATTCAGAGAAGCTTCACAGCCAAGATCAATGGGCGCAAAGAACAAAATTACTGGGAAAGGTTACGCAAATTAAACTTATGTTCACTGGAAAGGAGAAGAGAGATACACCATTATTTACACTTGCAAAATAATGGAGAAAGTAGCCTCTAATCTTACTCTGAACCCTATAACTCCCCAAACAACAGTGGAAAGTAGAAAAGGAAGACTGTGTCGTGTTCTCAAATTAAGGGCTAGACAGAGAACATCCTTAACCCTGAAAGAAAATAGTTTTGTTGTGAGAAGATCAAAATTGTTTAATTACCTGCCCACAGAACTAAGGAACACGAGTGGTGTTGCGGTGGACATCTTCAAAAGAAGATTAGACGCCTGGCTCAGAAAAATTCCCGATGAGCAGAGCGTATCTGGCTATGTGAGATGGAGAGTACAAGAAACCAACTCACTACCAGGCCAATTCGAGAGGAGCGACAAGCTTGACCTTCTTGAAATGAGGAATCATCACACGGAACATTTGAAAGGTTGAAAGATGTGTATATATATATATATATATATATATATATATACACGCGTAGAAAATGGGAAAATGGAAATACTGTACATGGTTTCAGGTCAGTTTCTACGACGCTTAAATAAAATAGTAAACTCGCACGTAATCGAGTCTACATTTACATCCTCATTGCTTTGTACTACACAATAAATGTGATTTACCATTAACTCACTCAAAGTATGTGGGTGCCATATTCAACATGAAGGGCTTTCAACTCGTTTAACACTATTTTTGTATCCACTTTACAATTGGGAGTCAAACTATCACGCTCTTTAAACACGTATAGAATACAGTCAAAAGCACGCACAAAGATGACATCGTTTGCCACAACACCAATAAATTCAAGTTTATAAACACTCCTTTCCAAACGGGCATTTATTCTTTTTTAACTTTAAAATCATCTTCACATCTCATATCGGCAATTGAAGTGTTTCTAAATCGTGCCGACAACTGCGTCTTATATAAAGAAATAATTTTTCAGCGTGAACAGTGAAGGTGAGTTCAGCCCTGTACCGTTCTAGTCCTTTGTCCCAAAGTTCATGATATTTCGACGAGTCTGTACCTTCTAAATACGTATCCGGTTGCAAACCACTCTCACCTTGCCCGTCCCTACACTTGGTAAAATCATTGAGTAGGGCGGTGTACGCGTATTCAAGCATCGTGTCAAAAGAGCGTATATCAGCAACACGTGCGTCTAATATAGGTTTTAGTTTACGGAAACCGACGACTTCAAACATTCTGTCGAGAATGAAGCGGTTTCGCTTGGGGATAAGGGCGTTACTGTCAGCAGCATTCTTCCACATCAACCGTATATCAACGCATGGTTGGTTTGTGTCACGATTTACGCATAGCGTACAAATAATGGCGTATGAGGGTGCAGCACTAATCTGTTCTCTTTTTGTGCTTACACCCACAGGTATTTTATAAATGTCCTCACCCCACTTCTCAACCACCAAGAAGATTCTGTTCATCTCTTCAACACTTAAATAAATAACATTGCGTCTACCAGAGTTTGATTGTCTACATTTCATTTCAAGTACATAATTAATAGCACCGGTATTACGCCTGAATACATGCACAGACTTCAACACGGACACGTCGTATACTGCATTGAGGATGCTGCTCAACGGAATTTCCATCTTTTAATAGTTTTCTATTGATCCTGCGAGTAGAGAACGTCCAGTCGGGTCAAGCTCTGAAGCGACTATGAGCCGCCGGTGCGCTGTTTGTGACTAGGCGGGGCCGTGCGAGCGGTTGGGGAGGTGGGAGTTGTGGTGGTGGGTATGAGTCACACAGGTTGCAGATTCGTGTACGAGATTGTTCCAACATGAAAGACTCGATGCGCTCTGGTGAACCATCCGAATATTTAAAACTAACCCATTATACTGCGTAGGCGTTTAGAGAATTTTTCCATCTGCGATACATGAAGCAACATCGGTTTTAATGTTTTATCATACACTTCCAGGAATACGCACCATATATCTTCGACAACGTTGGGTAAATGTATTCACCATTGTACTTTCTGAAGTAAGAACTATGCACATATAAAATCCATTAGCACTCTGGCGATCTATTTGAGAGAAACATGTGTCCATACTTGGCCTTTTGGCTGGACAAATGATACTCGTCCCTAAACTCTACTAAAAATTCGCATAAACCTTTGGTTACATTTTCGCTGCGCACCTCAGCATGATATACATGGATGTAGTGGTAAAAATATTTTAAATTGTCCATAATCACAAGATTTACATTCACCGCTATAGTGTACGCGTACTCGGTGTGATATAACATGGTATAATATCTCCTGTCACACCAATCATCAACATGGTTCAAAACACAGATCCTTTGTTTCTTTTCTGCTAGCGTTGATTCTTTCACTTCACGATATATATGCTCTTTAGTACAGTTTAATCTTACAACATATTCCATTACATCGTTTGAATCGCGAAACCCCGCAATGCTCTCACCAGAATATCCATGGAGTATTTGGACGTCCTGCTCCTCATGCTTCGTACGATTTAATGTGGTCTTAAAGGTTTCAAAAGAGGGGTGACTATAAATTCTTTGAGTGGTCACCACATCTGTAGACTTTAGCGAGTACCACTTCAGGAATGTAGAGCATACAGTATCATCACTCGCCATCGTTATTTTCCGTCTACGCGAGAATTCTTCACCAGGTAAAAAGATACGTCTGAGAACCAGGGCTTGCGGGTGTCAACTGAGCACGCAAAGAGGAGATATGGCCCGCCAGCTGGATTAGTAGCAGGAGTCACGTGACTCTTTTTATTGGTCAGTAACATACAGTAGGTGGTGCATGGATTTTTCTTACACACACACACACACACACACACGCACACACACACACACACACACACACACAAAGGAGAAAATGAAACGCCAGCTGAAACATAATTTATTTTAAATTCCTGTAATAAATAGGAAAATAAATACACTGTAAAATTTCGTCAACAGCTAAATAGACTCTAATATAAACTATATTTATATAACAAATATTCACGCCACACGGTATCCAAAGGGAACAGTGTTGTAGGTGCCAGGCACCTGGTATCGTTTCCTGTATGTATTACGACACACTTTCGTCCCCCTAAGCTCCTTCATGCCCCTCAACTTCTGTGCCCGAAAGTTATGAGTTCCTACAACCAGGTGTGGTGATTGGTCACCTTCATTTCCATCATCTTCAAACTCACTAGCTCTTTCAGCGAATCAAAGTTGACAATCTGACGGTTCGCCTAGTTAAGAGTGGTACCTTTAGCCTTCATGATGTATTTCATCTCCCCCACCCTCACCCGTACGCCGTAAATTTTTAGTCCTGTTTAGACCAAAGAATCAGCGTAGGCGCTATCGCCATACTCATCCTTGAACTCGTCATATATTCACCTTCCCTCTCCGTAAATCTCACACTAGCTGTATCTGCGTACAGAACCCTCCGACCAAGAGAATGCAGTAGACTCCGAAGTTTGATTCGGGCGTAGGCTATTGTGAAACTGGCTACAGGTATATTTGTAACGGTTCTAGGACAGTTCATACCAGGACAGCTCATACCAGGACAACTTATACCCAGACAACTCATACCCGGACAACTCATACCTAGGACAACTCATACCTAGGACAACTCATACCTAGGACAACTCATACATAGGACCAGAAAAAAAAACGAAAAATTAATGAAAACATTTATTTTGTAAAATTAAAAATTAAATTTAAACACTTAGAATTCATGCAAGTTATTAATGAAAACATTTTGAAATGAAAACATTTATTTTTAAAATTAATGAAAACATTTATTTTGTAAAATTAAAAATTAAATTTAAACATTTACAATTCATGCAAGTTATATATATATATATATATATATATATATATATATATATATATATATATATATATATGCCAAGTTAGGTTCATTGAATGCCCGGTTAGGTCAACTGAATACCCGGTTGGGTTCATTGAATGCCCAGTAGGTCAACTGTACGCCCTTGACGATTGGTTAGATTTAGTCGTGATATTTTCGTTAAAACTAACGAAAATATCACGACTAAACCTAACCAATCGTCAAGGGCGTACAGTTGACCTAACCGGGCATTCAAATTTTATCCTATGTAAATAATGGTTCTCTATTTATTATATGTTTGCAATAAATAATAAATTTGTTGTTATTGTTTTCTTATCTTATTTTGGTTAATTTGCAGAATTTAAACTTTCGGGGTGGATATAGATGAAAACATCAACATTGGGGTGGTAACTGATGAAGAGAGTATGAGTTGTCCTAAATATGAGTTGTCCTAGGTATGAGTTGTCCTAGGTATGAGTTGTCAGGTATAAGTTGTCCGGGTATGTGTTGTCCTGGTATGAGCTGTCCGGTCACGATTTGTAACACGACGTTTATGCACTCGTCACAGATAGACTGGCTTACAAGTAAATGTGGGATAACCTCTTTGGTTTCTGCGTCCGTGTAAGTCTCTATGTCGTAGTATACAGTTATGCAAAGTTTATTTTTAGGTTTGGCGTCTTTCATATAACAAACATGTTTTATACCATCTGCCTTATATTTCTTCTAACATGTTGTACAACAAATTTCATCACATTTATGCTCGAGTTTTCCCCAACTGTCCATCAAATGAAGCATGCCGCACTCGCAAATTCTCATTTTCCTACACGTCTCATTTGATTTATGGAGCTCAAAACAGTTACTATTGAAAAATGTGCGTCTACGCACATTACAGTCCCTCTTCTCAGCCTCATCTACTCGACTTTCACATTTGGAGCTTTTACACTGCTCGCATACTGTGTGGCAATCCTCACAATGTTTCACTATATCATCTGCAAACTCGAGACAACCCTTACACAGATCGTGATGCCTGCCATATTTTCAGCTTTTATCATTGCGGATGGGGAGATACTTGTCCCTGACAATCCTAAAATAAGTAGAGGCTTTGCACGTTCTCTCACACTGCTTTTAAAAACATACACAGTCCTACAACGATCATCCAGTCCTAATACAACTATACGCACATCCATTGCCTGCTCTACCCTTCTCAACTCTTCAGGCCCCATATCACAGTCAAATTCAAGTCTGCAGTCTGTGGCCAGTTACGTGCACGCTGCACAACCGTCGGCAATCAGATATTATATCCAATCGTATTTAGCACAGTAAACATACGAGTATGACCAAGACTATTGCTATAAAGCCGCAACCACGCTTGGAGTTTATATGTCGTTCAAACATCAAAGAAAAGGGGGTAACTATTGTATTTTTAGCCAAAAATCAAAACTTAAACCTCAACTGGCAAAATTGAGCGTCCACTTTTCAAGGTACATAACATGTCCGTTTCATGATGGGATTGAAATCAGAATGGTCTCCTGAGGCTCTTTCATGATACACACAGACCATGCATGGAACAAGGAACTCTTCTGGGAAAATTAAATCCACTCTATCATGAAACGGACATGTTATGTGCCTTGAAAAGTGGACGCTCAATTTTGCCAGTTGAGGTTTAAGTTTTGATTTTTGGCTAAAAATACAATAGTTACCCATTTTTCTTTGATGTATTCAATCCGACGCGAATGTAAGGAGTATTTTGCTTATATAGAGGATCTGGACATAATAGGTTAGGCGTAGCTGTAACCCCTAGATCCTGTCCCAAAGCTGGGTCCTATCTGCTTTGCAGAAAGCTGGTGATTCTTGGGGCATCTTTGCGAGTGACCCGTTGCCCACGTCGGGCTAACATCACGAAAAGGAAAAACTATAGTGTTTTTCATTTACCATTACTTATTCGGACTATAGTGGATTTAATTTTCCCAGAAGAGTTCCTTGTTCCATGCACGATCTCTGTGTATCATGAGAGAGCCTTAGGGGACCATTCTGAAATAAATACACATTTCAATACACAAAAACTGTCACTTGCGAAACAAAAAATTAATACTATATATAAAGCAGCGAATGACGGATTATATCACGAAAAATCTCTGTAATATGTGGGTGAAGCCCACTTACAAAGACACATCGTTGGAGATGCTAGAACTCATTATGGCTAACCAAGCCAGAATGCATACTGCGAAAAATGACTGCTGAATGCGGCCACGGATGAAGATGTTTCTTTTATATGGGGGAGAATCGCTCCCTTTCAAATGACGGACGAGGAAGAAGGAACCTCCCACATTCAGATCATAGTGTTCTAATTGGTGGTACTGCGACTGTGAGGGTGGCTTGAGCCTGTATACATCCAATGGCTTCAGTTTTACGCGATGTAGTATGCACGATTGGTGCTTTGTTCGTAGGTTTATCAATTATTACGTATATATATATATATATATTATATATATATATGCGAGAGGGAGAGAAAGATGGAGAGTACCCAAAAATGGTTATCGATTCCTTCAGACTTTTTAAATTTAATAAACTGCCCCACAGCGAGCCTTAAATACCGTCCTCGCGAATTTGATTTATATATTCCTCCAACAGCTGAAAATAGATATTCGTAAAGGCATGTCCAAATTACTTAAAATATATTTTGACTACTACGGGGCTCCAATAAACCTTAGCCCCCTATGGCCTAAACCAGGGGTCCCCAACCTTTTTGTGCCGAAGAGCACATTCAAGACTACCGGTAGTGCGGCGGGCACCATTTACTTTTTCAAGGCAAATTTATAGTTGGACTTAATAATGAACATAATACACAAAAAAAACATTTAATTCCTATGTAAAATAATGAACATAATACACAAAAAACCCATTTAATTCCTATGTAAAATAATGAACATAATACACAAAAAAAACATTTAATTCCTATGCAAAATAATGAACATAATACACAAAAAAAACAAGGATGGGCTAACTAAGAATCTTAGAAAAATTATCAAAACGATAACTTAATTTATTTATAAAGAAATAATTATTTTCAAATAAATGAGCATCTGTTTCTCTAATTAACTACTAAAATTTAATAAAATGTTAAGTATGTTACATATTTTAAATATTTAGTAACTAAATATTTAAAATATATAACATACTTAACATTTTATTAAAAATTTAAATAAAAACTTATCAATCGTAGTCAGTCAGTGGCGGGCACACGCAAAAGGGTCGGCGGGCACCATGGTGCTCGCGGGCATAGGGTTGGGGACCCCTGGCCTAAACCATTAGAGGTACAGTAAAACTAAACATACCTTACAAAAGAGAATTTAATCCTGCATTTAATGAGAAACAATTAAAACTTGGTGTTCCCGCCATTGGCTTCCAAGACAGCCTGAATTCGCTTCGGGTAGCTTGCCAAAAGTGAAGTGAATAGATCTTGATCGTTACGCAAATTTGCTAAAACAGTTTCAATGTGTTGCGTCATTGTATAACTGATCCAATGTGTTCACAGACGTTCAGGTCAGGAGAATTTCCTGGCCATTCTTCATTTTCAAAGAAATGGATCTCATGGTTCCGCAACAACTGTTGAGTGGCTAATGCCTTAAAGCAAGGGGCCTTATTGTGCAGAAGTGTGACCTGATCGATATCCATAACATTGTTTGGGTTTCTTAGAAAAGGAATGACATGCTGGGATAGAATAATATCACGAAAATACTGTCCATCCCAACTCTGACCATTTGGCCTCAGCACCCACATGAGCTTCTTTGCAGTGAACAAAACAAACACACCAACACAGTCTGGCCTTTTTAATAATTCGCGATAATGTTCTTTGTCATCGATTTCATCTGGTGTTATGGCCCACACTCGATCATTTTGGTAGTTAGGCCGACGTGTTAAGTAAACAAAAAATTCATCGGAGACAGCTAAATGCATGAAATCATCCACATCCCAATCTTCAAAATAATGGGCAAACCACATTCTGTCATCGATGTTAGTAGTATAGCCGAAAAAGGGGAGAGTGCAAGAATGTTGCAAGTGATTACGCAATGTTGCAAAGGGGAGGGGTTGTTGCAAAAGGGGTGGGGTTGTTGCAAATGGGGATGGAGGTGGTTGCAAAGGAGGGGTGTTGCAAAAAAAAAACAAAGGGCCCTTTGTTGCCAACCGGGGTTGCAAGGGGCATGCAACTTGGAGGCGGAGTTCTCCCCCAAGCTATTCCCCCCAAAGGGCCAGAAAGGAGAGAAAGGAGGAGAGGTGTTCACCTGGCAGGAGCCAAGTGCATATTAAGACTTCAGCCGAGTAGGCGTTGTTTTATAGGCTCCTAATCAGCCAGTTGGCTGAGCCAAAGGGGGAGGGGTACACCTGAAGGAGAGAGAGAGATAGTTGCCTTTGATTGCAAGGCATGCAACTTGGAGGCGGAGTTCTCCCCCAAGCTATTTTCGTTTACCTAACCTAAGAGGCCTCTAAGGGGTTTTCCCAAAGGGCCAGAAAGAGATAGGACCAGAGGTCCTTGCTCGGCTGGGAGCCGAGCTTGTAATGACTCCGTCAGTCGTCTCTCGGTCTTTTATAGACCTCTATTCTGGCTGAGTTGCCAGATAGCGTCATGTATTCAGTTGCTGAGTTGCCAGATAGCAATATTTAAAACCATATATTAATCATCCATTTAAATAGTGTACCACAATATATATTTATATGACGGTAGTTAATCGATGAATCCAATTAAATTCTGTTTATTAAATAAATAATTTTTACACACTTAATTTTTATTATAAATATTTAAGTCACGAATATCAGTGGGAAAAACGAACGGAAAAGAAAATTTGCGAAACAATTCAAAACACACGAACGTCATTCCCCCACCCATCTGCGCTTGTATATATAATAAACTAATGAACCACTCGTGTGCACAAACCATATAAAATAACACAATATATTTATATAGTTAATCAATTGGAAGATTCAACCATATAAAATACCACAATATATTTATATAGTTAATCAAATGGAAGATTCAACCATATAAAATACCACAATATATTTATATAGTTTATCAATTGGAAGATTCATTTAAAGTTGAAATTAGCCAAAACACAATCCGCTATAATGGGGCCGGACGACTAATGACATCTTTATATTTTCTCCAATAGATTTAATGCTCGTATTACCCCGACCCAATCCCACATCTGTGTTTATTTATATATATAGAAAGAATCATAATAATCGTGTATATTTGTCAACCCTTATATATATATATATATATATATATATATATATATAAATTGAATTTCGCCGAATTAAAACCAGAAAGCATGCTCGTACATTCCCCATCTGGGTTTGTATATGAACAACTCGTGCGCACACACACACACACACACACACACACACACACACACGAGGAAAGGCCGAAACTAGGTCAATTCGAATCGTCTCCCTAGAGACCTCTCTTCCAGACTGCTCTTGATAAGTCTCCCTTCACTCCAAATCTTAACTTTCTCACACACACACACACACACACACACACACACACACACGCGCCTCTGTATATATTATGAAAATCATGAAAAATGCCAAACGTATATTAATTTAAATGAAACTAAACGTATATTAATTTAAAACAAATGAATTTTCTCCTTTTAAGAGAATCATTTATTATAAGAAATTAATTACTCAATATAAGAAATTAATCAATAAACGTACGCGAAACACACGTGTTTTCCCGAGATCTTCTGAGGTAGGACGCGAACCTACATTCGTCAAAAAATTAGCTCAGACGAAATACACACAAATCTTTTAACTTACCTTATATATATATATATATTATATATATATATATATATATATATAAAGCCACATTAGCTGCGTCTATTTAATTTTGTCATTCCTTATATATATATGGACTTTCACCGAATTAAAACAAATCACTAAACAGTTAAAAGAATTCGCTCTATTAACAATTCACAAATCTACACACACGCACACACACACACACACACACACACACACACGCACACACACACACGCCTCTGTATATATTATGAAAATCAGGAAAAATGCCAAACGTATATTAATTCAAATGAAGCTAAACGTATATTAATTTAAAACAAATTAATTTTCTCCTTTTAAGAGAATCATTTATTACAGGAATTTAATTACTCAATATAAGAAATTAATCATTAAACGCACGCGAAACACACGTGTTTGTCCGAGGCCTTTTGAAAGGGGCTAGCGGTCGCGAAGGATTTTGGTACGAACTTGCTCTTCTAACTTTCCGTGCCTTTGACTTGTAATTAAATATGATTTTATTAAAGGCGCTAGTTATTTCTCTTGCAAACTTGTGTGGCATCAGTTTCTTAGTTTATTGAAATGAATGAATAAAAATGGAAAGGTATATTATTATTATCATTATTATTGTGCATTTTTCAAAATTAACACAGATTTTCGTCAGAGGAAGATATGGGAAACAATTCAAAACACACGAACGTCCCCCTCATTCCCCAAACCCCACCACTCATCTGTGGTTGTATATATAATAAACGAATAAACAACTCGTGCACACACCCACACACACGCGCACGAGGAAAGACAGAAACTAGGTCAATTCGAATCGTCTCCCAAGAGGATTTTCTGCCCATAATTTTACCTTTCTTGCAGTCACCTCGACCAAAAACTCTCTTGACTCCCTTTCTTAGCGAATTGTGAAAAATTACTAATAACTTGTAACTAAAAATAAAAAACCGATTTTGGAAATCATACAATGTTTTGCATTGTATAAAAAACATTGCACATGCTTGGGAGGATGTTACTGCGAGGTGTATGAAAGGCATTTGGAAGAAGTGCCTAAAACAATCTGTGGGTAATTTCGAAGAATTCAATAAGTTTGAAAATATCGATGAAATTAACAGAAAAATAGTGTTACTCGCCAATACCCTCAATTTAGAAGTAGAAGTGGAAGATGTGCACAAGGCTATTTATTTTTCTCTTTAGTAATAATAACAACTAGCTCGAATTGTAACGACGGGTAAAGTTTTCACTCCACCTTGGACCCACAGTTTAATGTGGAAACCGAATGCTCTTTTCTTTTTTTAAAATATAATTAGAGGAACTTTCACGGGTGAGTGCTTAATTATTCAATATAAGAAGTTAATCATTAAGCATTGTTTTTTTCTTTCACGAGGAAAGGATTTCTGTAAGTGTCTATAATTCGATTTTATATATATATATATATATATATATATTATATATATATATATATATATATATATATATATGGAGGGTTGTAGTATCTCGTTTCGCCGAATTAAAACCAAAACACTCGATCGTATTCGCAACGTTATACGCGTCACTATTAAATGTCATTTATATTTTTTTTACTTTCGATTTGATTTTGGATTATGTGTTTCTCTTTGTAATTTTAGTTTTTATTATTGAACAGTTTTAATTTTGTACTTTAGATTTAGTTCTCCACGTTTATATATTTTTGTCATTTATACATTTTTAGTTTTTATTTAGCAGGCATTGAAAGTACGATAGAGTTCCCCGAAACAGCGGATGCAGCCAAATATAATAACTTTTCTGCGCTACGTCATCGTCTTTATCCTAAATATAAAGTTTAATACAGTTGTTAGTACATCTGTCAATCAATTATTAATCTTATATGTTATAATGTTTCAGAACATTCATATGATCCCTTTCCAGATAGAATCCTAGTCCAAACGTATTTGGTTTTAGAATTTATAAATCTTAAAAAGATGTAGGAAAACAAGAAATACAAAGGAGAATATGAATTCCTAACTGATGCATTTACATGCTCCAATATACGTAATAATAATAATAATAATAATATCGTTAACAATAGACATATATACTATTCAAGTACTGTCATCAAATGAATTAGCCACAGCCTACTAACGAGCCTACCTACCAAAATCCCACCAAAGGCGTCTCAGAGTCTAGCATCAGACTTTTTAAAACACAAAGTGTGTGGAACTACATTTGCATGCAAGTTAGAGGTCTTAGTGACAGAATGGGTTATCTGCTACCATCAAAGTAGTGTATTTGCCTACAGTTAAACAGCGTCAGAGTAGATAGCTGATTGACCTCAGTTTTGGTAGGTTACCCCAGATTTTTTTTCTGTATGCTCTATCCAGTATTTGACTGCAGCCTCAAAATAACTGTATCTGCTCTTATTTAGCTATTTGTTAATTGTAGTTAAACAGCAGTGAACATTCCTCAAACAGTAGGCTGTGGACCTGACAAGATTGTTGAAGCCAGAAAAAGCTCTCCATAATTAGTGATTGAACCATTCTTCTTATTTGAGCATACAAATCAGTTCCAGTGAATATTCTTGTGACTCATTTTTAATAGAAAATATTGTTTCAGGCACGGTCTCTACAGTTTTCAAATCCAAGTGCCATATTAGGTAAGAAAGAGCAGGAGTTTGGAACAGACTTAATAAAAATAAGTTTAACCCTTTCAGTCACAGTGGAGCTTAATGTTTCATTAGAAATAATAATAATATATCGTACTAAAAGACAATTTTTTCTGCAAATGTTTCTACATGTTTAATATATACTGTATTTAGTTTGTTGTCAGGAAAGGATCCCAAAATGCTTGTAATATAAGTTACTCATTACTATTGCTTCAGTTATATAGGCTACTATGGTGATAATAAATAGCTGTATTCTTGCAAGATTTTATTATTATTATTAAAAAATGTAGCTCATGACATGGATTGGCTCGAGTGGCTTCATGTTTTCCAAATGTAATGTAATGTAAGAGTAAAGTACATATACATATTGAGAGAATTGTCGGCCATACCATTTTAATTTTTACATTCAGGTAGCTATTATTATTATTATAGATTTTGGGCATGTGTGTGTGTGTGTGTGTGTGTGTGTGGGTGTGTGTGTGTGTGTGTGTGTGTGGTGTGTGTGTGTGTGTGTGTGTGTTTCACACATTAGGATCATCGTTCTTTACAATTTTCTAGTTCATGTAATCATTGTATGAAAATTATAAGTATATTTATTACTTTTGACATGTTCCACATACTCTTTAGTTTTAGACTTAAGGTTTTATCCAAAACAAAATGTTTGTTATTCTGTTAAAATGATTACAAAGTTAAATTTTCTTCAAAATCCAGCATGGTTAAGCAAACTTAAATAAAATTTTTAGCCAACATTTCATTGGAAGGTAATATTGCTAGATACTTAAATTGTCATTCATAGGCTCTTGAAAAATGTAATGAATTTAAAATTAATTACTTTAGATGTCACAAATACAAATTTAAGGTACGTATATAGTGAACTAATCAGATGTAGACAATAAATAATTGTAGGTCTTGAATTTATGATAACTGTTGTAGGACTTTTATAGGTGCCTGTCAGCAGCACAATTTAAATACCTTACTACTTTGCTACTATGTACTTATTTTTCAGGTTTTCTATATATATATATATATATATATATAATTGAGGAAATTGAAAACTTTTAGCATTTCTCATAATTGCTGACAACTAGAAAAAAGAAAGAATTCAATAGTTTAACCATAAACTAAATAAAATAAACATTTAATTTGGTTTTGTGCATATAGCTATTTAGTTTATAGATATAGACTAAATTTATTTCGCATTAGCTATTTGATAAAACATTTATACATAAATACAAGTTTAGAAGCTTTATCAACTCCTAATTTATTCTTAATTTGGACTGTATCAGGCCAAAAGCAGAAAAATTCTCAACTGCATTATTGAATTGTACTTTTTTTAATAAATATATTTCCTGTTTTGGCTATAATGTACTTTTTTCATAAAATATTTTTCCTGGTTGGGCTATTTTTCACACTCTGCGATTTAATTAGCTGGCTGGGTTTTGTTCTGGCTATTTTTTCAAACTGGATTCAGTTTAGTGGTGCTTGTGATAGAATTATGATGTGCCAATCGCGTGATTTTGATCTAGTTGTCATGTGTCCTAGATGAAGGCAAAGGATTGGATGTTTTTATCAATTACGGCGTTGTTCTCTCATCCTTAACTTGCCCAAAATGTGACAGTGAGTGCTTAACACAAAAAGATCAGAAGATATTTAGGTGAAATAACCAATATCAACCTGGTTAGGCTAATTGAATGCCTGGTTAGGCTGATTGATGGCCTGGTTAGGTTAATTGAAGACATGATTAGGTTAATTGAAGACCTGGTTAGGTTAACTATACACCCTTTGATGAGCCAATCCGGTTTTAAAATAGATTCAGTTTCATCAATTCGTCTCTGAAATCTTAATCTGTCCCGAGCGCACTCTTCCCATTGTCCCCTTCTACAGCAAGCAGCAACGGGGTAAGTTAGAACGTTGTCACAGAATTTTACTTTTCACCAAGATGTAAGATCGAATCCACATCAACACAAAATTTTAGTCGCTAAAATAACAGCCTGAGCATTGTTCTAAATTATCTTTGATTCGTTTTGGTAAAATTGAGTAAACTGCTGCCTTTGTTTCCTGATCAGAAACTCTCCGCCTTTTTCTGCTATGGTGCAAGGTTTCGTTGCAACCATATTCACTGCTCGAGTCTAATTCACAGTCGTTGTCTTCTAATCTAGATTTACACTCTTCACTAATACATTCAATGGGTGAATAATCATCTTGGTTGATATTATTGACATCACAATTGAGAGGGCTCACTGGGGTAACGGCCACTTCAGGTAATGGTGCGGGCGCATGAGGTGGGTCGGGGACAATCTCCTCAGGTTGCCCTTGTGGCGGGGAAAATATTGTGTGGAGGTAATCATGTGCTGCTTCTAAGTAAACAAAACGGGCTTTATGTAACACAGTGGCAACTAATAATGATTTATGCAAAGATGCACCAGCTCTTCCGGAACGTCTGGATGCAATTTTACCGAGCGATATATTTATCAACTTGTGTGCTTCAAACCCGTTTGGAACGTCAGATATCATGTTCACCACTTAGGAGTTGGTCAAGGCACAGAGAGCTAACTAACACGACTCCATCCTCTATTTCCAATCTTGTAATGAGTTTAAGTGAAAGTTTCGCCTGCCTTTATACAATGTCGTTCTGACGTCATTATCAAGCTACACGCAGGGAGTTTCCAGATAGTAGCATGAATCACGTTGCTGTTCTTTCACCTGTGCACGCACACACACACACACACACACACACACACAGGAGAAAGTGAAACGCTAATTGATACACGATTTATTAATAAACGAAATATTCAAGACATATATATTTACAAATACGTGTAATAAATAAGCTAACAATAGATGCATCAATGACTATATTCAAGACATATAAAGGGCGTCCCAAAAAAATGTATACACACTTTAAATAATTATAAAGGCAGTGTTTATTAAAATACATTTCATTTTCAAAATGTAATAGAATCTACAGACATTATTTAATTGTTTTGTCAACGCCTGTTTTCAAACTGACGTCCGTTCTGGTCCAGGCACTGCTGATAACGCGAAGCAATGGAATCGCAAACATCACGAAACATTTCGTTTGGTATTTGTGTGCATTCTCGTTCAATAGCTGCTCTCAATTCAGCGACTGTTGCAGGTTTTATAGCGTAGACTTTGTCTTTTAAGTATCCCCATAAAAAAAAGTCTAGTGGTGTGAGGTCTGGTGAACGCGGAGGGTATTCTACGAAACCCCTTCGTCCAATCCACATCCACATCGTGCCAAGTACCACTCGCAATACTCCACTCTTCGGTCCGGATCATCTTCATTAATAGCATGGACTAATCTTGGAATGTAACTTTTCCATTGACAGCGCTTCAAAATGCGTTGGACGGACGATTCTGAAATTCCTACCTCACGACTCGCTTGCCGCACAGATTTTCTTGGACTTTGGTGATACGTTTCCAGTACTCTTTCTTGCTTTGTGGGGCTTGTCGATGTCCGTGGTCTTCCGGAACGCTTCTTGTGGACATTCTGAACAGTTCCATCGGCTTCAAACTTATCTCTAATTCGAGTGATGGTAAGTCGCGTTGGTGGATCTGTTTGAAACTCCCTCCTAAACTGTCTTTGCACTTCAACTGCGTTTTCACACTTCCAGTAGCATTTTAGAATGAATTTCCTTTGTTCAAAGCTTAGTCTGACTGCCATTATTAATTCTAATGGGTTTAACTTGGAAAGAAAGAAACATCAATTGAGCTATCAGCTGTTAAAGTGTGTATACATTTTTTTGGGACGCCCTGTATATTTAAAAACATGTGTAATAAATAAGTTAACAAATTAAATGTTAACTTCAATTGTTAACTTATTTATCACACGTGTTTGTAAATATATATACACACCTTGAACATAATCTTTGATGCGTCTATTTCAAACTTATTTATTACACGTGCTTGTAAATATATATATATAGCTTGAATATTTCGTTTATTAAATAAATCGTGTATCAATTAGCGTTTCACTTTCTCCTTTGTGTGTGTGTGTGTGTGTGCGTGTGCGTGCACAGGTGAAAGAACAGCAACGTGATTCATGCTACTATCTGGAAACTCCTTGCGTGTAGCTTGATAATGACGTCAGAACGACATTGTATAAAGGCAGGCGAAACTTTCACTTAAACTCATTACAAGATTGGAAATAGAGGATGGAGTCGTGTTAGTTAGCTCTCTGTGCCTTGACCAACTCCTAAGTGGTGAACATGATATCTGACGTTCCAAACGGGTTTGAAGCACACAAGTTGATAAATATATCGCTCGGTAAAATTGCATCCAGACGTTCCGGAAGAGCTGGTGCATCTTTGCATAAATCATTATTAGTTGCCACTGTGTTACATAAAGCCCGTTTTGTTTACTTAGAAGCAGCACATGATTACCTCCACACAATATTTTCCCCGCCACAAGGGCAACCTGAGGAGATTGTCCCCGACCCACCTCATGCGCCCGCACCATTACCTGAAGTGGCCGTTACCCCAGTGAGCCCTCTCAATTGTGATGTCAATAATATCAACCAAGATGATTATTCACCCATTGAATGTATTAGTGAAGAGTGTAAATCTAGATTAGAAGACAACGACTGTGAATTAGACTCGAGCAGTGAATATGGTTGCAACGAAACCTTGCACCATAGCAGAAAAAGGCGGAGAGTTTCTGATCAGGAAACAAAGGCAGCAGTTTACTCAATTTTACCAAAACGAATCAAAGATAATTTAGAACAATGCTCAGGCTGTTATTTTAGCGACTAAAATTTTGTGTTGATGTGGATTCGATCTTACATCTTGTCGGTGAAAAGTAAAATTCTGTGACAACGTTCTAACTTACCCCGTTGCTGCTTGCTGTAGAAGGGGACAATGGGAAGAGTGCGCTCGGGACAGATTAAGATTTCAGAGACGAATTGATGAAACTGAATCTATTTTAAAACCGGATTGGCTCATCAAAGGGTGTATAGTTAACCTAACCAGGTCTTCAATTAACCTAATCATGTCTTCAATTAACCTAACCAGGCCATCAATCAGCCTAACCAGGCATTCAATTAGCCTAACCAGGTTGATATTGGTTATTTCACCTAAATATCTTCTGATCTTTTTGTGTTAAGCACTCACTGTCACATTTTGGGCAAGTTAAGGATGAGAGAACAACGCCGTAATTGATAAAAACATCCAATCCTTTGCCTTCATCTAGGACACATGACAACTAGATCAAAATCACGCGATTGGCACATCATAATTCTATCACAAGCACCACTAAACTGAATCCAGTTTGAAAAAATAGCCAGAACAAAACCCAGCCAGCTAATTAAATCGCAGAGTAGTGAAAAATAGCCCAACCAGGAAAAATATTTTATGAAAAAAGTACATTATAGCCAAAACAGGAAATATATTTTATTAAAAAAAGTACAATTCAATAATGCAGTTGAGAATTTTTCTGCTTTTGGCCTGATACAGTCCAAATTAAGAAATAAATTAGGAGTTGATAAAGCTTCTAAACTTGTATTTATGTATAAATGTTTTATCAAATAGCTAATGCGAAATAAATTTAGTCTATATCTATAAACTAAATAGCTATATGCACAAAACCAAATTAAATGTTTATTTTATTTAGTTTATGGTTAAACTATTGAATTCTTTCTTTTTTCTAGTTGTCAGCAATTATGAGAAATGCTAAAAGTTTTCAATTTCCTCAATTATATATATATATATTATATATATATAGAAAACCTGAAAAATAAGTACATAGTAGCAAAGTAGTAAGGTATTCAAATTGTGCTGCTGACAGGCACCTATAAAAGTCCTACAACAGTTATCATAAATTCAAGACCTACAATTATTTATTGTCTACATCTGATTAGTTCACTATATACGTACCTTAAATTTGTATTTGTGACATCTAAAGTAATTAATTTTAAATTCATTACATTTTTCAAGAGCCTATGAATGACAATTTAAGTATCTAGCAATATTACCTTCCAATGAAATGTTGGCTAAAAATTTTATTTAAGTTTGCTTAACCATGCTGGATTTTGAAGAAAATTTAACTTTGTAATCATTTTAACAGAATAACAAACATTTTGTTTTGGATAAAACCTTAAGTCTAAAACTAAAGAGTATATGGAACATGTCAAAAGTAATAAATATACTTATAATTTTCATACAATGATTACATGAACTAGAAAATTGTAAAGAACGATGATCCTAATGTGTGAGAAACACACACACACACACACACACACATGCCCAAAATCTATAATAATAATAAGAGCTACCTGAATATAAAAATTAAAATGGTATGGCCGACAATTCTCTCAATATGTATATGTACTTTACTCTTACATTACATTACATTTGGAAAACATGAAGCCACTCGAGCCAATCCATGTCATGAGCTACATTTTTTAATAATAATAATAAAATCTTGCAAGAATACAGCTATTTATTATCACCATAGTAGCCTATATAACTGAAGCAATAGTAATGAGTAACTTATATTACAAGCATTTTGGGATCCTTTCCTGACAACAAACTAAATACAGTATATATTAAACATGTAGAAACATTTGTAGAAAAAATTGTCTTTTAGTACGATATATTATTATTATTTCTAATGAAACATTAAGCTCCACTGTGACTGAAAGGGTTAAACTTATTTTTATTAAGTCTGTTCCAAACTCCTGCTCTTTCTTACCTAATATGGCACTTGGATTTGAAAACTGTAGAGACAGTGCCTGAACCAATATTTTCTATTAAAAATGAGCCATAAGAATATTCACTGGAACTGATTTGTATGCTCAAATAAGAAGAATGGTTCAATCACTAATTATGGAGAGCTTTTTCTGGCTTCAACAATCTTGTCAGGTCCACAGCCTACTGTTTGAGGAATGTTCACTGCTGTTTAACTACAATTAACAAATAGCTAAATAAGAGCAGATACAGTTATTTTGAGGCTACAGTCAAATACTGGATAGAGCATACAGAAAAAAAATCTGGGGTAACCTACCAAAACTGAGATCAATCAGCTATCTACTCTGACGCTGTTTAACTGTAGGCAAATACGCTACTTTGATGGTAGCAGATAACCCATTCTGTCACTAAGACCTCTAACTTGCTTGCAAATGTAGTTCCACACACTTTGTGATTTAAAAAGTCTGATGCTAGACTCTGAGATGACCCATTCTGTCACTAAGACCTCTAACTTGCATGCAAATGTAGTTCCACACACTTTGTGATTTAAAAAGTCTGATGCTAGACTCTGAGACGCCTTTGGTGGGATTTTGGTAGGTAGGCTCGTTAGTAGGCTGTGGCTAATTCATTTGATGACAGTACTTGAATAGTATATATGTTTATTGTTAACGATATTATTATTATTATTATTATTACGTATATTTGAGCATGTAAATGCATCAGTTAGGAATTCATATTCTCCTTTGTATTTCTTGTTTTCCTACATCTTTTTAAGATTTATAAATTCTAAAACCAAATACGTTTGGACTAGGATTCTATCTGGAAAGGGATCATATGAATGTTCTGAAGCATTATAACATATAAGATTAATAATTGATTGACAGAGGTACTATCAACTGTATTAAACTTTATATTTAGGATAAAGACGATGACGTAGCGCAGAAAAGTTATTATATTTGGCTGCATCCGCTGTTTCGGGGGACTCTATCGTACTTTCAATGCCTGCTAAATAAAAACTAAAAATGTATAAATGACAAAAATATATAAACGTGGAGAGCTAAATCTAAAGTGCAAAATTAAAACTGTTCTATAATAAAACTAAAATTACAAAGCAGAAACACATAATCCAAAATCAAATCGAAAGTAAAAAAATATAAATGACATTTAATAGTGACGCGTATAACGTTGCGAATACGATCGAGTGTTTTGGTTTTAATTCGGCGAAACGAGATACTACAACCCTCCATATATATATATATATATATATATATATATATATATAATCGAATTATAGACACTTATAGAAATCCTTTCCTCGTGAAAGGAAAAACAATGCTTAATGATTAACTTCTTATATTGAATAATTAAGCACTCACTCGTGAAAGTTCCTGTAATTATATTTAAAAAAAAGAAAAGAGCATTCGGTTTCCACATTAAACTGTGGGTCCAAGGTGGAGTGAAAACTTTACCCGTTGTTACAATTCGAGCTAGTTGTTATTATTACTAAAGAGAAAAATAAATAGCCTTGTGCACATCTTCCACTTCTACTTCTAAATTGAGGGTATTGGCGAGTAACACTATTTTTCTGTTAATTTCATCGATATTTTCAAACTTATTGAAGTCTTCGAAATTACCCACAGATCGTTTTAGGCACTTCTTCCAAATGCCTTTCATACACTTCGCAGTAACATCTTCCCAAGCATGTGTAATATTTTTTATACAATGCAAAACATTGTATGATTTCCAAAATCGGTTTTTTATTTTTAGTTACAAGTTATTAGTAATTTTTCACAATTCGCTAAGAAAGGGAGTCAAGAGAGTTTTTGGTCGAGGTGACTGCAAGAAAAGTAAAATTATGGGCAGAAAATCCTCTTGGGAGACGATTCGAATTGACCTAGTTTCTGTCTTTCCTCGTGCGCGTGTGTGTGGGTGTGTGCACGAGTTGTTTATTCGTTTATTATATATACAAGCACAGATGAGTGGTGGGGTTTGGGGAATGAGGGGGACGTTCGTGTGTTTTGAATTGTTTCCCATATCTTCCTCTGACGAAAATCTGTGTGTTAATTTTGAAAAATGCACAATAATAATGATAATAATAATATACCTTTCCATTTTTATTCATTCATTTCAATAAACTAAGAAACTGATGCCATACTAGTTTGCAAGAGAAATAACCAGCGCCTTTAATAAAATCATTTTTAATTACAAGTCAAAGGCACGGAAAGTTAGAAGAGCAAGTTCGTACCAAAATCCTTCGCGACCGCTAGCCCCTTTCAAAAGGCCTCGGACAAACACGTGTGTTTCGCGTGCGTTTAATGATTAATTTCTTATATTGAGTAATTAAATTCTTATAATAAATGATTCTCTTAAACGGAGAAAATTCATTTGTTTTAAATTAATATACGTTTAGCTTCATTTGAATTAATATCGTTTGGCATTTTTCCTGATTTTCATAATATATACAGAGGCGTGTGTGTGTGTTTGTGTGTGTGCGTGTGCGTGTGCGTGTGTGTAGATTTGTGAATATGTTAATAGAGCGAATTCTTTTAACTGTTTAGTGATTTGGTTTAATTCGGTGAAAGTCCATTTATATATATATATATAAGGAATGACAAAATTAAATAGACGCAGCTAATATGGCTCTTTCTATATATATATATATATATATATATATATATATATATATATATATATATATATATATATATAAGGTAAGTTGAAAGATTTGTGTATTTCGTCTGAGCTAATTTTTTGACGAATGTAGGTTCGCGTCCTACCTCAAAAGATCTCGGGAAAACACGTGTGTTTCGCGTACGTTTAATGATTAATTTCTTATATTGAGTAATTAATTTCTTATAATAAATGATTCTCTTAAAAGGAGAAAATTCATTTGTTTTAAATTAATATACGTTTAGTTTCATTTAAATTAATATAGGTTTGGCATTTTTCATGATTTTCATAATATATACAGAGGCGCATGTGTGTGTGTGTGTGTGTGTGTGTGTGTGTGTGAGAAAGTTAAGATTTGGAGTGAAGGGAGACTTATCAAGAGCGGTCTGGAAGAAAGGTCTCTAGGGAGACGATTCGAATTGACCTAGTTTCGGCCTTTCCTCGTGTGTGTGTGTGTGTGTGTGTGTGCGCACGAGTTGTTCATATACAAACCCAGATGGGGAATGTACGAGCATGCTTTCTGGTTTTAATTCGGCGAAATTCAATTTATATATATATATATATATATATATATATATATAGGGTTGACAAATATACACGATTATTATGATTCTTTCTATATATATATATATATAAACACAGATGTGGGATTGGGTCGGGGTAATACGAGCATTAAATCTATTGGAGAAAATATAAAGATGTCATTAGTCGTCCGGCCACGTTATAGCGGATTGTGTTTTGGCTAATTTCAACTTTACATGAATCTTCCAATTGATTAACTATATAAATATATTGTGGTATTTTATATGGTTGAATCTTCCATTTGATTAACTATATAAATATATTGTGGTATTTTATATGGTTGAATCTTCCAATTGATTAACTATATAAATATATTGTGTTATTTTATATGGTTTGTGCACACGAGTGGTTCATTAGTTTATTATATATACAAGCGCAGATGGGTGGGGGAATGACGTTCGTGTGTTTTGAATTGTTTCGCAAATTTTCTTTTCCGTTCGTTTTTCCCACTGATATTCGTGACTTAAATATTTATAATAAAAATTAAGTGTGTAAAAAATATTTATTTAATAAACAGAATTTAATTGGATTCATCGATTAACTACCGTCATATAAATATATATTGTGGTACACTATTTAAATGGATGATTAATATATGGTTTTAAATATTGCTATCTGGCAACTCAGCAACTGAATACATGACGCTATCTGGCAACTCAGCCAGAATAGAGGTCTATGAAAGACCGAGAGACGACTGACGGAGTCATTACAAGCTCGGCTCCCAGCCGAGCAAGGACCTCTGATCCTATCTCTTTCTGGCCCTTTGGGAAAACCCCTTAGAGGCCTCTTAGGTTAGGTAAACGAAAATAGCTTGGGGGAGAACTCCGCCTCCAAGTTGCATGCCTTGCAATCAAAGGCAACTACTCTCTCTCTCTCTCTCCTTCAGGTGTACCCCTCCCCCCTTGGCTCAGCCAACTGGCTGATTAGGAGCCTATAAAACAAGCCTACTCGGCTGAAGTCTTAATATGCACTTGGCTCCTGCCAGGTGAACACCTCTCCTCCTTTCTCTCCTTTCTGGCCCTTTGGGGGGAATAGCTTGGGGGAGAACTCCGCCTCCAAGTTGCATGCCCCTTGCAACCCCCGTTGGCAACAAAGGGCCCTTTGTTTTTTTTTGCAACACCCCCTTTGTAACAACCCCCACCCCCTTTACAACAACCCCCACCCCCTTTGCTACATTACGTAATCACTTGCAACATTCTTGCACTCTCCTATACTACTGATGTTAAGTTGAGTTTTTCTTGGCTTTGGAAGTTCATGCCAAGGCTTTAAACCTTGCCTATGACGGTACAGTCGAATGATCTCACCACTAACGATCTTTCCTCTCAACACTTCGATCTCTCTAGAAAGTTTAGCACAGCTGTTTTTTCTCTTACGCGTACCGCTTTCAATGATGTCCTTTGTTTCCTGAGAGAGTGGAAAATTTGGGCGCCCAGATTTGGTTGTATCCATTTCACATTCATCCAAAGTTTTATTCTAATTTCTTTTGACGAAGTCCTCACTTCTTCGCAACGTTTTGGCAACCCATGAACGTGTTATAAAAGTGGCTCCAGCATCACGAGCTTTCCGAAGTGTTATTGCTCGTATGCGATCTATCACACGTTGCCTCTCCGAATTACCAATTAATTGAGAAGCCATTATATTATCACTTTATCAGCTAGAGTAATTTTAATACCTGCAACAAATAAAGAATTTTATATATTTTTATAATCACTAAAAACTATTTCGATATAAGTAAACATGTAAGCTGCAAATGGGGGGGGGCTAAGGTTTTTTGGAACCCCTTACTATATCATAGAGAAGATCTGTAGTAATAGCTTTCTTGCCTTAATGAGGTCTCGATCAGTGTACCATCTCTTGGTTCATATTCATGTATTCGTCAACTGTATGTAAGGAATCAAAGCTACATGAAGCTTAAAGGTTTCAAATAAACGGTTTTGCGCTTTCCATAATGGTTTGGTTGACTCACAATAAAATCAAAATTAAATCACAATTATTTCACATCCATTATAATGACATGAAAGACATGATATAATTGTGGTTTCCGGTTGATAGGTCGTGGTTCGGATTCCGGGTTAAACTGTAGGTCTAAGGTGGCGTGGCAAGCTTGTTAATACTTTTATGTGGTATGTTAATACTTTTATGCGCATATTCACGATTTGCGAGGGTGCCCTCTCAGGGCATTGGTTTCTGCCCTATGTGGGAGAATTTCGATTTGTGATTAATTGAGGTCCGTACCATAATGGTAGCGCGTCCAACCGGCAATTGGAAGGCCCTGGGTTCGATTCCCGGGCGGTTCGCCTCATTTTTCATTTATTCGTTATCTCTCCTCCTCGTGTGCAGAAACGTTCCTTAATACCTATGTCGTTTCTATTCATTTATATACTGCGTGGTCATTGCAGTTATATGCGCATATTCACGATTTGTGAGGGTGCCCTCTCAGGGCATTGGTTTCTGCCCTATGTGGGAGAATTTCGATTTGTGATTAATTGAGGTCCGTAGCATAATGGTAGCGCGTCCAACCGGCAATTGGAAGGCCCTGGGTTCGATTCCCGGGCGGTTCGCCTCATTTTTCATTTATTCGTTATCTCTCCTCCTCGTGTGCAGAAACGTTCCTTAATACCTGTCGTTTCTATTCATTTATATACTGCGTGGTCATTGCAGTTATATGCGCATATTCACGATTTGCGAGGGTGCCCTCTCAGGGCATTGGTTTCTGCCCTATGTGGGAGAATTTCGATTTGTGATTAATTGAGGTCCGTACCATAATGGTAGCGCGTCCAACCGGCAATTGGAAGGCCCTGGGTTCGATTCCCGGGCGGTTCGCCTCATTTTTCATTTATTCGTTATCTCTCCTCCTCGTGTGCAGAAACGTTCCTTAATACCTATGTCGTTTCTATTCATTTATATACTGCGTGGTCATTGCAGTTATATGCGCATATTCACGATTTGCGAGGGTGCCCTCTCAGGGCATTGGTTTCTGCCCTATGTGGGAGAATTTCGATTTGTGATTAATTGAGGTCCGTACCATAATGGTAGCGCGTCCAACCGGCAATTGGAAGGCCCTGGGTTCGATTCCCGGGCGGTTCGCCTCATTTTTCATTTATTCGTTATCTCTCCTCCTCGTGTGCAGAAACGTTCCTTAATACCTATGTCGTTTCTATTCATATATATATATATATATAATATATATATATATATATATATATATATTAGTGTGAGGTGAAACGCAATTCTTTGTGGAATATTTATTTGCTTCACCTATAATTTGCTGTATTGGGTTCTATAGATGACATAAAGTGATTAAAAGAAAAATCAATTTTGCCCTACTAGCGCATTTTTGAGAAAAACAAAATGGCCGCTAGTCAAACATATAAATGTTTATAACTTGAAAAATATGCATCCAATTAAAAGACACTATGGAATAAAAATGATTCAAAATAAAAAATAAAAATTAGAAAGTGCCCTTTTATAAATTATTTTCTCAATTTTAAATTTTATCAAAATTTACCTCGGTAAATGATATCACAAATAAATCACTTTTTTCTAAATAAATGAAAAATTCTTTGATGACCGAAGTATATTACTTTGATAATAGTTAATAACCTTCGAAAGGAAGAAGTATTCAGGAAAGCCTCCCTTCAGCTTCTTGGTTGTCATGGCAACGTACTGATGCCACGCTTATATTCTGCCCTGTCAAAAGGCATGAATTTGTGAAATGGAGGCCCAAAATCAAAATCCTCCGCGAGCTTTATCATGACTAGCCAGTAGCCAGTGGGCGGAGTTAAATGGCTGTTGCCTAGCAACCAGATCTTTGGAGTCAAAATTATTGCTAAATACCACGTGAAATTGAATTTTTATTTAGTTATTATATTTTCTTTACACGAACCTGTTACGTTGTCATTCAACTCTTTATAAGTGAATTTAGTGTTATTTATATGTGATTTAGTGTACCCAACGTAGGTATGTCAGTGTTAACTTGTTATTTGTATGTTTTTAAAGGCTACGTTATGGTAGTGTTATGTTATTTGTAAGTTTTTTAAGGCAATATATCAGAGTTTATATTCTTTGTGTGAACTTAACCCTTCAAAATGGAAGAAGTTACTGACATAATCGTTTCACTATTGGACATTTCTTTTATTATAAGAAGCGAAGAAAATAAAAGCTATCGAATCAACCTTGCTGGTATGAAAATATCATAAATAGGTTTGCTGCTGGAAAAGAAAGGAGAATTGATCTTCTTTTCAAGTAGAAGACGTAAGTAAAACCAATTAATGATTTTTCGTTTTATTTTCTTATATTTTAATAACTTTACTCCATGTTGTTCAGTTAATTTATAATAACGGTTAGTAACTTAGCGGTAGTATCTATATTATGAATAATTTTGAACAGATTAAGCCATCTTAATTTAAGTAATTTATTTATGGGCATATGCCATATATAACTATCCTCGCACTATGTAATAAAACATAGCAATAATTATTGGTGGGCCTCCCCACCCTCTCAGACCACGAGCCGCCACTGGAATATACAGGTGAGGCCGCATCAATGACAAGTTTTATTGCCCTCTCGACACTTTGTGAATGAAGTGGATAATTGGGTAAGCACAGGTTTTTAACCCTAAATGCATTGAGTTCAATCTTTGTGAGCGCCATAATGAGGGGAGGTTCAGTCAGCATTTCTTTTGACCGGTAAATAATATCATCCCATGCGTTTGAGTTGAAATTTATCTCAGGAACCTTAAATTCTCTAATGTTCATGATGAAATCAACTGCTCTGTTTCGTTTTTGTTCTGATGTATCTGATAACATTGCTATCAGAACATTTTCGCAATGAGCAAAATATGCGTTTCTAGCAATGTAAGGCTTCACTTTTAATTGCTCCAAATATGTGATGTGGTCCATTCCATATGGCATCCGGCTAGTTCTTCGCCAACAATTCATCCCCAACAATTCATAGCCAACAATTCATTGCCGTATACAAATCAAGCCCAACAATTCATTGCCGTATACAAATCAAGCCCAACAATTCATTGCCGTATACAAATCAAGCCCAACAATTCATAGCCATGAAAATTAATAGCGGCTTTAACTTAACCTTAAAAAGTTACTTAAATTACAGAAAGAGAGAAATAAATATAAAGATAAATTGATAAATACTGACTATGAATTGTTGGCTGACATATAAAATTAAGAAGACGAATTTTATGTGACGTTATTGACGACCTTGAAACATAAATACAAAATGTTTGTATTTGTAAATTGTAACTTGTAAATTGTAAATCGGGACTACCTACGAAAAACACATTTTCCGTTTTAAGCGGAAAAACAAAATAAAACGGAAAATGCCCGGTTAGGTCAACTGAACGCCAGGTTAGGTCAACTGAACGCCCTTGATGATTGGTTAGGTTAAGTTGTGATATTTTCGTTAGTTTAAATGAAAATGACGAGAGCAAAATACATAATAAACAGTATATATATATATAAAATCGTTGAGGATGAATTGTTGGGGATGAATTGTATACGGCTATGAATTGTTGGCTATGAATTGTTGGGGATGAACTGTTGGCGAAGAATGTTCCGTAATCCATTCCATATATATGGTCTACTCTTGATATCGAACCAGCTTGGTCCATAATTTGTAGCACTGAAGAAAATTATTGAATAAAGAGCCAATGAAGGAGTTTTCTCTGCAATGTATAGGCGGCAGACACGATTTGCTAATGTCAGCCATCGAGAATGGTTCAGTGGTCTGGGTTTTGTATTTTCCAAATCTTTTGGGACATTCCCACTTCTTATAGCCACAATAATTTTATACAAATACTGTTGATCTTGGCTAAGATCATCGATAACCTCTTCTGATATGTGTGTTAAATCAGTGCCTCCTCTAATTGGTTTGAAATTGACTGCAGGCATTTTTTCACATTCTTTCAGTGCTACTCCGATTTTTCCAGTGAAACATGTTGGACTTTTGTTTTACCATCAAAATGTTCAAATAAGTGTCGAAGGGGAAGTTCATTTGTATGCAGCATACAAATGCTTCATTGTAACGGTTTCTTTAGTTTTTCCTCTATGAGTGGATGATCCCACCCTTGGCACTTGTGTTGGTATTTGTACTGTCACATCCTGTGAGACGAATGCTCTCATTAATCGCTGACTCTTGAAAGAAGGAGAACAAACTATCAGCTATATCTTGAGCTTTACCAGAAGAAGGAACTACATGGGTTAAATATTCATTTCCTGGCTCTGACACCAAAACATAGTGTTCCTCTCTAATGGACTCTTCGTACCATTTGTTTCCTTTCTTCACCTTCACCAAAGTCTTGTCCTTTCTTCCGTCAAAAAATATAGCAGATATGATAGCAGGATTAGCTTTACTCTCCATCACCAAACTTTTTCTCATTTTCTCTCTTTCCCGTCGGATTTTGTTCTTGTCAATCAAAAGCGTACTATCTTCTTTAGTGATTGCTCCATAATCAACTAAAGCAGCTGAAGCCAAAGCAGCTGCTACTCGATCTGAAATTCCAAATCTATCAGCTTCCATCGCTACAGTAGGCAATGGAAGTCTCATTTGACCTTGTATGGCAACTGACTCATAGTCTGATTCACTCTGATGTGGGTCTAATTCATATTGTGTGGAAGTACTCTCTACATCTGAAAAACACTCTATTTCGGTTAAAATATGAGAGTCCTTCATTTCTCTTCTTCTTTTAGCAATTCCTTCTTCTGTCCGCAATTTTCTAGACTGCATTTTTTAAATTCTTTTAGTCATGACTTTATCATGACTTTGTCATGACTTTATTTTCATTGTACGCGTCGATCGCTGATCTTGTAAAAACAGAAGCTCTTCTTTTGGTACCTTCAGTTCTCTTCGACAGGTGCATCTCATGTGAACATCTATCTTCGCAGCTCTCAGGACAGCCAAAGTTTTGATGGGAGATAAAAGGGCATTTACAGGCACTGATATCAAATAATTCTTCCAAGGTGTCATTAAAATTTTCTCTCATTTTGACACTACTTTTTGATCTACTAAGATCGTTTTCTTTGCCGATGAACCGCTTTAATTTGATATAAACTGATTTGTCAGCTATTGCAGGAATTGAAGCTTTTCTCCAAGTACAGAGTATATCTTCAGTAATTTTGTTGAAAATATCAGAGTTATGTGAAGTCACTGAAGTGGCTTCTTTTAAAAGAACATGGTATTAGCCCACCTGTTTATTTGTTGGCAATGTTGTAAGAGGAAGCACTTGTGCGGTTCCAAATACAAAATGAGGTTTTGACTCTTTGTAGCTCTAATGTTTGAAGCAGAAGCCATATTTGTTACTATTTATCAGAAATTACTAATTACAAATCCAACAAAAACCTGAAAAATAAAAAAAATTCATTAAACATCTGAAACATTTATATGAGGTAGAAAATGTGAAATAAAAAAATTTTGCTTCAGCAAACGTTTTTGTAAAAAAATACTTTTCGAGTTATGAAGCGTATAATGACTGACTGGCGGCCATTTTTTTGGGGGGAAAATGGGGTACTTAGGATGAATTGAAAATTTTTAATTCTCATATTCTTTTTTATCACTCTTCAATCCACCTTATTACCAGTGAAGCAATAGTTGAAAAATTTTTCACCCCACCCTAATATATATTACTGGTCAAAAAAAGAAACGCAATTTTTGAGATTTATTAATAAACATGAGGACTCAGTATATAGTAAATGATTCTTTAACATAACAAACAGTCAATAACGCGTATGGCCACCCCTAGCCACAATGCAGGCTTGGAGTCTGGCCCTCATCGACCTCAACAGTCTCTGCAGGAAAGCAACAGGGATGGCCCTCCACTCTTCAATAATTGCATTGGTCAGTTCCCTGATGTTCTGCGGCTGATGCTGACGTCTGCGAACTCGCCGTTCAAGTTCATCCCATGCGTGCTCTATCGGTGACATGTCTGGGCTGAAGGCTGGCCATGGTAAGGTCTGCACCTGTTGTCCCTGCAGGTACGCCTGCACTATCCTGGCTGCATGAGGTCTGGCATTGTCCTGTTGCAGGAGCACCAATTCTGGATGTTGCCTCATGAATGTAAGAACATGTGGGTGAAGAATCTCATCCCTGTAGCGCTGGGCAGTCAGAGCTGATAGGCCCACGATAGGTCACGGTGCTGATAGGCCCATTGCAGGCGTCGTTGCCTTCTTGCATCAGTGAGAAAAGGACCTCTGTAAGGCCTGCGGGATCGGAGTCCTGCATTACGGTGTCGGTTTCTGACGGTCTGGTCACTAATTCTGTTGTTGTGGATAGCAGGTGTCTCTCTGGCTGTCTGACGAGCATTCCGCTGCCGATGACGCAGGTGCTGCAGTACAATGTGGCGATCCTGGCGTTGGGTCGTCACACGAGGTCGCCCACGTCTTGGCAGATCCTGAACACTTCCTGTGGCATTGTACCGTCTAACAATCCTAGAGATTGTGCTGGGATGCACATGCATTCGTTGTGCAACTTGGACAGCAGACATGCCTGCATCCAACATGCCCAAGGCACGACCTCTGTTGACCTCTGAGAGTCGTGGCATGCCTCAATCGCGAGAAAAAGTTTGGTTTTCTCAACGGGCAGTGTGTATTCTGTGAAGTCAAAGAAAAATGCATGCCTTCATAAAGAATACATTCAATTTAATCTCTGTTTATTGTTTGTAACAAAATGGCGTCTTAGCCGGGATTAGTCAGGTTTAAAAACATGCACTAAGTGGCTTTAAAAGATTTGAACAAACATTTAACCATAATCTTGAAACTGTGATAATACCACTAACAACTTAAATTTTACACCATATGCAAGCTAATTGCGTTTCTTTTTTTGGCCAGTATATATATATATATATATTATATATATATATATATATATATATATATATTACTCGCTCCTCCACCAAGCCAGACCTAGAGGCGGGGCCACTAGCTTGACCTCCGTGTGAAGAGAGACCAACGCACGAAACAACATAAGGTAAGGTGTATATACATATATACATACATATATATATATATATATATATATATAATATATATATATATATATATATACAGGGTGGGCGGAAAGTAGCTCCCTATTTTGGATTGGTAAAAAAATACGTATATTATCCATTTATTTCAAGAAATAATATGAAAAGGTAGGCATACATGGTAGGTTTTCTCTAAAATTCAATGTGGGCTCCAACTCTTTCCACCAGCTTCTGAAGCCGCCCAGGAATGGCGTCCACTGACTTTAGCAGGAACTCCGGCGGGATGGAGGACATGACTTCCCGAATTCGGTCCTCCAGTTCTTCCAATGTCCTCGGTTTGGTGCGGTAGACTTCTTCCTTTACCCACCCCCAAAGAAAGAAGTCGCACGGTGTCAAGTCGGGGCTCCTGGCTGGCCATTGATGTGGACCACGACGACCCATCCAACGCCCAGGGAAGTGGGCATCCAGCCACTCACGGACAACAAGAGCGAAGTGCGGAGGGGCGCCATCTTGCATAAATATCAGATCGTCGATGTTCTCCCATGTGCTGACAGCCGGCCAGACCTCGTTTCGCAACATAGCAAGGTACCGCTCAGCATTCATGGTGTTGCGCAGAAGGAACGGGCCCACAACCTGATCTGAGGTCATACCACACCACACCGTTACACTGAACCGATTCTGCCGTTTTTCAGCGGTAACCATGGGATCCTCTCCTGCCCAGTAGTGGCAATTGTGGCGGTTGACAAAGCCTCCGACGTGGAACACCGCCTCGTCGCTCCAGAGGATGTTGCGGAAGAGATGGGGCCAGTCTTCCTGCCAAGCCAGCATGATTTCCCCGAACTCCATGCGAATGTCGCAGTCCTCGTCCGAGAGAGATTGGCAGTAATGCGGCTTCCACGCACGCCAGTTCAGCTCCTTCTTCAGCACAGTTCGCACTGAGTAGCGGGAGAGTCCACTTTCCCGAGCTGCCTGGCGAGTTGACTTTCGTGGACTCCGTGCGAACATTTCCTGAACTGCCTGCACCGTCTCCTGGGCCCTGGATGTCGAAGGGCGACCACATCTTCGAACATCTGCCACAGACCCCGTGGTCATGAGCTTCGAGTGGCAGTTCTTGATTGTTTTCGGGTCCACTTGGGCACGTGGTCCGTGAATGGCCCGCCACCATCTTTGAACTCGAACGACAGATTGCCAAACTTCGTACCGTGCCGCCAACTGGGCACGCTCCTGCAGTGTTAAACGCTCAGCCATGTTACCCTTCAATCTGAAATGAAAAAAAAAAATGAACGTTACAATTGTACCACTTTAGAGAACACACCATAACAATATAACAATACAATCACAATTTATACATAATTTATATGTAATTTAAATTAGGGAGCTACTTTCCGCCCACCCTGTATATATATATATATATATATATATATATGATGCATATTATTTTCACTAATGAATTTATTTATTACTACTATTATTATTATTTTAAGTATATATATATATATATATATATATATATATATATATATATATATATTATATATATATATATATATATATATATATATATATATATGCAGAGGGTGATCAAATTATTAGAGCCACTATATAAAAAATAGTTTTTCTTGTATAAGTTTATTTCTAATGCTAATAATAGTAAAATTTGGCTAATTTAAACACTTATTTTATTTCAGAAAATATTTATATACACTCTACAGTCATATTAAACACATTTAGTACTTAGTGGTTCCTCCTTTGGCCTTAATTAAGGCAGCAACCTGTCTAGGCATACTCTCTATACAGGCTTTGCAGCTGGCCTGTATCTCAGGATCATGGTTCCAAATGGCAATTATTCGTTCTATTAACTGTATTCAAGTTGTTATTTCCTCGCCTTTCAGTCTACGCTTTACTCTTTCCCATAGGTGTTTGATAGGGTTCATATCCAGAGAATTTCCTGGCCAATCCACGAGAGGAATATTCTTTGCAGCCAGAAAACTTTTAACTGACTTTGCAGTGTGGCATGGGGCCGAATCTTGCATAAAATGGAATGGCTCACCATTTGGAAACCAGTCGGTGATCTGTGGAATAAGTCTTGTTTTCAAAACCTTTCGGTATTGGTCCTGCCTCATAGTACCCTCAACAATGTAAATTCATCCACTACCTTTACCGCTCATCACTGCCCATATCATGGCAGATGTTGGATGCTTAACTGTACTTACGACACAGTCTGGATGATATTCCTCACCAACACGTCGCCTAATGTACTGTGATTTATCAGACACGACTAGGAATGTGGATTCGTCACTGAAACACACCTGCAAATGAAAAGAGAAAGAAATGATTGCAACCAAAATGAAATGTGCCTTGTCATACAAATATCAGAATAATACATTTTACTCAAAATAAGCATACAAGATCAATAAAATATTGTGACTTAGCAATTTTGGCGTTTTCCTTGGCCGGTGACTACTCAATCCAAATTCCCTGGCACGCCTTCTTAAGGTCATTGTCAAAATGTTGATGTTTTCCTTTTCCAGCTCCAATTTAAATTTGTTAGTAGTGCTTCTCCTATTATTTACTAGTTTCTTTTCAATGCATCTGTCAGCTCTAGGTGTAGTTATCCTTTTCCGACCACAATTACCCTTTCTTTTTGGAGTCAGCTCTGGATTATCCCCTTCAACTTTAATTTTTGATGCGATCCTGTCAACACTCGCATGTGACACATTCAGTTCTCAGGCTATTTTTCTGGAGAATAATCAGTTGCAGTCATTAGTGAGAGCATTCTACCTTCTTTGGCCATAGATCACATTTCTTACCCATGTTGGGTAGCCTACAGTACATAAAAGTTATTCCTGTAAAGAAACACTAATTTAATAAAAAGAATCACAATACGTTGCTGAGAAACAATATCATATGGTTGTATGAGTGCATATTCCACGTACAATGGTTTAAATATAATAACTTATCATTAACTTAACATACACTTAACGCACCTGACCACTTGACACAACCTTCCATATTCACAGCTGAAACACTACTGAACACACTTTTCACATACTCCCCTCCCCCTACTCCCCAAATTAACCCCTATCCCCAGTTTCTGTTATTCAGGTAGAGAACACTACATGTGTTAACAATTTGGAATACTGTCTGCATACTTAAAAGGTTATTATTTAAACTAAAAACACCATATTATAATGAAAATGCGTTTTTCAAGGGGTGGCTCTAATAATTTGATCACCCTCTGTGTGTGTATATATATATATATATATATATATGTGTGTGTGTGTGTGTGCACACATTATTATCCAGGTTTTATGGAAGTGTAAAATTTCGAGTCAGAAAAATAAACGCAAGTATTAGGTGTCATCTTCGTTATATATATATATAATATATATATATATATATATATATATATAAATATATATATATATATTATATATATATATATATATATATATATATATAGGGTGTCCCAAAAAAAACTATATACTCTTTATAACATCATATATTTTATAATTTAAAAAAAACCCAAGCAATATATTGTTATAGCAATTGCCAATGAAAGGTAAATTAGTAATCTAAGTGATCAAAATGTTATAGCGAGTTGTTTGCATATAAAATTTAATTAACTACGCCAAGTGCTCAAAATGTTCTCCGGCGGCATGAATGCACTTTTGAATGCGTCGACTAACTGATTCGCGACATGGACTAATGTGGATGCTGTGATGGTCCCGCACTTTTCCCTGATTGCATCCTTAAGGTGTTCGAGTGTTGCAGGTCTTGTACCATAAACTGCATCCTTCAGGTAGCCCCACAAGTAAAAATCAAGTGGAGTCAAGTCCGGTGAACGTGGATGATACTCAACGCTTCCTCTTCGTCCTATCCAACGGTTAGGCAACGTTTCATCGAGGTACCTTCTGACATCAGTGATAATGAGGGGGGGCTCCAGCTTGTTGAAAGTAAAAGTCGTCGTTTCCAAACAACTTCCGAACTGTCCCATTAAAGAAAAATGGTCCAACCAAACCCCTGGATGATAAACCACACCATGCTGTTAATCCTGGTAAGTTAACATGTTTATCCACATAAACGTGTGGATTAGCAAGTTACCAGTACCTGCAGTTGTGTCGATTTACTGTGCCATTCAGCTTGAAGATAGCTTCATCAGACCACACGATTTTGTTGGCAAACTGTACGTCTTCGGCTTCCATTGACTGAAACCATTCACAAAATTCGAGTCTGCGATCAGGGTCATCTTCAGTCATGGCGTGTAACAGACTTGGAATGTAGCTTTTCCATTTTGCCGACTTTAAAATCCGGTGAACATCTGATTTGCTGATTCCGGTCTCACGGGCGCATTGCCTAACTGATTTCTGTGGTGATCGATTAAATTTTTGCAACACTAAAACGGAGTTTTCATCACTCGCACTTGATTTGCGTCGTCCAGATCTTCGCTTATGCATATCTTGAGCAGATCCCTCTGCC